>JANJGN010001879.1:0-95000 GCA_026770705.1 Isurus oxyrinchus | reverse complement strand
TGAGAGACACCAGACAGTGTACAGATATCTCCCTGAGAGAGAGGGACTGAGAGTCACCAGTCAGTGTACAGATATCTCCCTGAGAGAGAGGGACTGAGAGACACCAGTCAGTGTACAGATATCACCCTGAGAGAGAGAGGGGACTGAGAGACACCAGTCAGTGTACAGATATCTCCCTGAGAGAGAGAGAGGGGCTGAGAGACACCAGTCAGTGTACAGATATCTCCCTGAGAGAGAGGGACTGAGAGACACCAGTCAGTGTACAGATATCTCCCTGAGAGAGAGAGAGAGACTGAGAGACACCAGTCAGTGTGCAGATATCTCTGTAAAAGGGAGAGGTCTTACAGCTTTGTATGTCTCTGTTCCTGTGTGACTCGGTTGGGAAATTGTTTGGATTGAACATTTTGAAACCCAGTGTCTTAATCCTGCAAAATGGGTTTTGCTTTCTAGCGTCGGTGTGTGTGGGATTGATTCCCCAAGACGCTGTGTGAGTATTGACTGTTCCTCCAATGGTGATATGTTTCCTCTTGCAACCAATGGGGGTGTTTCATCTCTCCTTGTGTCCAATGGGAGTCTTGGATCACTGTGTGCCCAATGGGAATATTGGATCACTCTGTGTGTCCAATGGGAGTCTTGGATCACTCTGTGTGTCCAACGGGAATATCGGATCACTCTGTGTGTCCAATGGGAGTCTTGGATCACTGTGTGCCCATTGGGAATATTGGATCACTCTGTGTGTCCAATGGGAATATCGGATCACTCTGTATGTCCAATGGGAGTGTTGGATCACTGTGTGTCCAATGGGAGTGTTGGATCACTGTGTGTCCAATGGGAGTGTTGGATCACTGTGTGTCCAATGGGAGTGTTGGATCACTGTGTGTCCAATGGGAGTGTTGGATCACTGTGTGTCCAATGGGAGTGTTGGATCACTGTGTGTCCAATGGGAATATTGGATCACTGTGTGTCCAATGGGAGTGTTGGATCATTCTGTGTGTCCAATGGGAGTGTTGGATCACTGTGTGTCCAATGGGAGTGTTGGATCACTCTGTGTGTCCAATGGGAGTGTTGGATCAGTGTGTCCAATGGGAATATTGGATCACTCTGTGTGTCCAATGGGAATATTGGATCACTCTGTGTCCAATGGGAATATTGGATCACTCTGTTTCTCCAATGGGAGTGTTGGATCGCTCTGTGTGTCCAGTAGGAGTGTTGGATCGCTCTGTGTGTCCAATGGGAGTGTTGGATCACTCTGTGTGTCCAATGGGAGTGTTGGATCACTCTGTGTGTCCAGTGGGAGTGTTGGATCACTGTATGTCCAGTGGGAGTGTTGGATTGCTCTGTGTGTCCAATGGGAGTGTTGGATCACTCTGTGTGTCCAATGGGAATATTGGACCACCCTGTGTGCCCCATGGGAGTGTTGGACCACCCTGTGTTTCCTATGGGAGTGTTGGACCACCCTGTGTGCCCCATGGGAGTGTTGGACCACCCTGTGTGTCCTATGGGTGTGTTGGACCACCCTGTGTGTCCTATGGGAGGGTTGGACCACCCTGTGTGTCCCATGGGAGTGTTGGACCACCCTGTGTGCCCCATGGGAGTGTTGGACCACCCTGTGTGCCCTATGGGTGTGTTGGACCACCCTGTGTGTCCTATGGGAGTGTTGGACCACCCTGTGTTTCCTATGGGAGTGTTGGACCACCCTGTGTGCCCCATGGGAGTGTTGGACCACCCTGTGTGTCCTATGGGAGTGTTGGACCACCCTGTGTGCCCCATGGGAGTGTTGGACCACCCTGTGTGCCCTATGGGTGTGTTGGACCACCCTGTGTGCCCCATGGGAGTGTTGGACCACCCTGTGTGTCCTATGGGAGTGTTGGACCACCCTGTGTTTCCTATGGAAGTGTTGGACCACCCTGTGTGCCCCATGGGAGTGTTGGACCACCCTGTGTTTCCTATGGGTGTGTTGGACCACCCTGTGTGTCCTATGGGAGTGTTGGACCACCCTGTGTGCCCCATGGGAGTGTTGGACCACCCTGTGTGCCCTATGGGTGTGTTGGACCACCCTGTGTGCCCCATGGGAGTGTTGGACCACCCTGTGTGTCCTATGGGAGTGTTGGACCACCCTGTGTGTTCCATGGGAGTGTTGGACCACCCTGTGTGCCCCATGGGAGTGTTGGACCACCCTGTGTTTCCTATGGGTGTGTTGGACCACCCTGTGTGTCCTATGGGAGTGTTGGACCACCCTGTGTGCCCCATGGGAGTGTTGGACCACCCTGTGTGCCCTATGGGTGTGTTGGACCACCCTGTGTGTCCTATGGGAGTGTTGGACTACCCTGTGTTTCTTATGGGAGTGTTGGACCACCCTGTGTGCCCCATGGGAGTGTTGGACCACCCTGTGTGCCCCATGGGAGCGTTGGACCACCCTGTGTGCCCCATGGGAGCGTTGGACCACCCTGTGTGCCCCATGGGAGTGTTGGACCACCCTGTGTGCCCCATGGGAGTGTTGGACCACCCTGTGTGTTCTATGGGAGTGTTGAACCACCCTGTGTGCCCCATGGGAATGTTGGACCACCCTGTGTGTTCTATGGGAGTGTTGGACCACCCTGTGTTTCCTATGGGAGTGTTGGACCACCCTGTGTGTCCTATAGGAGTTTTGGACTACCCTGTGTTTCTTATGGGAGTGTTGGACCACCCTGTGTGCCCCATGGGAGTGTTGAACCACCCTGTGTGCCCCATGGGAGTGTTGGACCACCCTGTGTGCCCCATGGGAGTGTTGGACCACCCTGTGTGCCCCATGGGAGTGTTGGACCACCCTGTGTGCCCCATGGGAGTGTTGGACCACCCTGTGTTTCCTATGGGAGTGTTGGACCATCCTGTGTTTCCTATGGGAGTGTTGGACCACCCTGTGTTTCCTATGGGAGTGTTGGACCACCCTGTGTTTCCTATGGGAGTGTTGGACCACCCTGTGTGTCCTATGGGAGTTTTGGACTACCCTGTGTTTCTTATGGGAGTGTTGGACCACCCTGTGTGCCCCATGGGAGTGTTGAACCACCCTGTGTGCCCCATGGGAGTGTTGGACCACCCTGTGTGCCCCATGGGAGTGTTGGACCACCCTGTGTGCCCCATGGGAGTGTTGGACCACCCTGTGTGCCCCATGGGAGTGTTGGACCACCCTGTGTGCCCCATGGGAGTGTTGGACCACCCTGTGTGTCCTATGGGAGTGTTGGACCACCCTGTGTGCCCCATGGGAGTGTTGGACCACCCTGTGTGCCCCATGGGAGTGTTGGACCACCCTGTGTGTCCTATGGGAGTGTTGGACCACCCTGTGTGTCCTATGGGAGTGTTGGACCACCCTGTGTGTCCCATGGGAGTGTTGGACCACACTGTGTGTCCTATGGGAGTGTTGAGTCACTCCAGTGAGAGTTTTGAGTCACGCCTTGTGTCCAATTGTGTTGGGTCTGTTCACAAGGCTATGTTAAAGGACGGATTTATTGAATAACTTGTAAAATAAGTTATGGACATTGTGGAATGTTTCTACAGAATGGCACTAACTGATAGGCCTTTGGAGAGCCAGTCCGCAAAGACCCCTGAGCATTCTGATGATGGTAAGTCTCGTAGAACCACTCATATACCCCTGGGACCTGGGTCAGGCTGTGGCCCCACAGCTCTGCAACTCTTGGCTGGGCTCACACCCGATAGGCTAAAGACTGAGGGTGGCAGAGAGGGAGGGGGAGGCATAGTTACCGCTGGGCACAGAGATCTGTGCCATTGTAACCAGCATCGATGATAAGAGAGCATTGCAAAGAGAGCAAGAAACATTGGGAGGATGGGCAGCTGTGTGGCAAAGCGATGTCAGGACAAGCAGATACCCAGAGCACCAGCAAACCCACAGGGAACAGCTCACTTTCAACAAACAGTGCAAGTCCACAAAGCACCTTTCCGGTCTCCCTGTCCCTCGGTTAGACCACACTCGGAGAACCGTGCACAGTCCCGGTCTCTGTGTCCCTCGGTTAGACCACACTCGGAGCACTGTGCACAGTCCCGGTCTCCGTATCCCTCGGTTAGACCACACTCGGAGCACCGTGCACAGTTCCAGTCTCCGTATCCCTCGATTAGACCACACTGGGAGCACCGTGCACAGTTCCAGTCTCCGTATCCCTCGATTAGACCACACTCGGAGCACCGTGCACAGTCCCGGTCTCCGTATCCCTCGGTTAGACCACACTCGGAGAACCGTGCACAGTCCCGGTCTCTGTATCCCTCGGTTAGACCACACTCGGAGCACTGTGCACAGTCCCGGTCTCCGTATCCCTCAGTTAGACCACACTCGGAGCATTGTGCACAGTCCCGGTCTCCGTATCCCTCAGTTAGACCACACTCGGAGAACCGTGCACAGTCCCGGTCTCCGTATCCCTCGGTTAGACCACACTCGGAGCACCGTGCACAGTCCCGGTCTCCGTATCCCTCGGTTAGACCACACTCGGAGCACCGTGCACAGTCCCAGTCTCCGTATCCCTCGGTTAGACCACACTCGGAGCACAGTGCACAGTCCCGGTCTCCGTATCCCTCGGTTAGACCACACTCGGAGCACCGTGCACAGTCCCGGTCTCCGTATCCCTCGGTTAGACCACACTCGGAGCACCGTGCACAGTCCCGGTCTCCGTATCCCTCGGTTAGACCACACTCGGAGCACCGTGCACAGTCCCGGTCTCCGTATCCCTCGGTTAGACCACACTCGGAGCACCGTGCACAGTCCCGGTCTCCGTATCCCTCGGTTAGACCACACTCGGAGCACCGTGCACAGTCCCGGTCTCCGTATCCCTCGGTTAGACCACGCTCGGAGCACTGTGCACAGTCCCGGTCTCCGTATCCCTCGGTTAGACCACACTCGGAGCACCGTGCACAGTCCCGGTCTCCGTATCCCTCGGTTAGACCACACTCGGAGCACCGTGCACAGTCCCGGTCTCCGTATCCCTCGGTTAGACCACACTCGGAGCATTGTGCACAGTCCCGGTCTCCGTATCCCTCGGTTAGACCACACTCGGAGCACCGTGCACAGTCCTGGTCTCCCTATCCCTCGGTTAGACCACACTCGGAGCACCGTGCACAGTCCCGGTCTCCGTATCCCTCGGTTAGACCACACTCGGAGCACCGTGCACAGTCCCGGTCTCCGTATCCCTCGGTTAGACCACACTCGGCGCACCGTGCACAGTCCCGGTCTCCGTATTATAAAAGAGTTAGAGAGACACTGGAGAAGGTGTATGAAGGATTTACCAGCCTGATACCAGAACGGGGAGGTTATAAATATCAGGAAGGATTGAACAGGCCGGGGATCTTCCCTCTAGAACAGAGAAGGACGAGGGGCTGACCTGATCCAGATCTTTGAGGTAACGAAAGGGGTTTCGATAGGTTCGACGTAGAGAAGATGTTTCCCCTTGTGGGAGAGTCCAGAACTCGGGTGAGACGGGGAGGGGGTGGGGGGGGGGGGGTGTCTGTCAATATAAGAGAGTCACTGATAAATCCCGACGGGGAACTGGGGAGAAACGTCTTTACCCTGGAAAGCGGGGAGAGTGTGGGACTGGCTCCCGCTGGGAGAGGAGAATCGTGTCGAGAGATTTCAGGTGGGGGGTGGGGAGCGGGGAAGCTGGATAAACGCTGGAGGGAGGGAGGAGTCGGGGGAGATGTGGATGGGGTGTGGGGGAGAGAGGAAGAGCAAGTGTGCGGGAGGTGGCTGGTGTGGGGTCAGGAACACAGGAACGTGGTGGGGAGAGAGGGGCCTGTCACGGAGACTTTACTAAGTATTTATGTTAAAACGCTGGCAATGTATTTGGCATTGGATGTGTATTCCTCCAATTTGGAGTGAGCGACTCCCTTTAAAATAAGACCAGGGGCAAATCTTTGCATCGTAATAGAGGAGACACTTTGCTTGTTTCATGTGGTGGCCTTGCAAGTTACTTGAGGGAGTATAACAATGAGGGTCAAATACCCTCCCGCAGACAAAAATTGATTCACAACGTAGATTAAAAAGCAACACTCATAATAATCGAATCAAGCCCCTTCTCCATCCTTCTGTCAGGTCTTTTGTTTTGAAGTAGGGGCGTAGCGTTGTTCGAATGGCTATTTGGAAGGCGCACAGTTACCTCAGCAGCTGCAACGGCTCACACAGTTGACTCTCAGGAGGTTTGCTTCTCAGGAGCTGGGGGCGCGGGTGGGGTATCGGGGTTAACACGCAGGACAGAAGTTTCCCGGCTGCCGCCCCCACCCCCACCCCTCCTGCTGCGAGAGAGGGGCACGTTCGAAGGGCCTCGCCGCAAGGAGCAGAAACACCGGCCTTCCTCTGCCTCCCCCTGCTCACGCCCATGGGGTCCTGGCGTGGTCTGGCTCTGTCCTGCGCAGCTGGCTGGGTCCCCCCCAGGCCTTTTCCTTCCATCCTTTGGCGGGGAAGCCACATCGGGACTGCGCCTCGAAACGCCGACTCGTTCTCCGCGCAGGCCAACGGGTAAGTCCACGTTGAGTACACCACGCGTCGCCTGACCTCCCGCGCCTTTCACTTCTTGCCCCCGGCCAAGTCAAAATGAAGACTCTTACGCGATAGGGGGAGGGGGCCGGCGTCCGAAGAAATCTCGGTGACATCCGGAAGAAGACCAGAGTGCGGCCATCATGAATCGAGGGGATTGTCTGAGGAAGAGGACCTCAGGCTGATCCAGGATTCTGTCTGGTGGCTTGGGCTCATTTTGAAAAGAGTCTTTAAGCGCAGCCCAAGGGGGTAGGACCGGGGCGTTTGGCACAAACTCTGCCTTAGATACAATGCGTCAAGTCAGAGCGGGTGTTGTGGAACAAGCGGCGCATTGCTAGCACGGAGACCATTCTGTCATGCACTCCACACTCTAAAAAAAGAATATTGCGGAGGTAATAATGTTCTCTGTCCTTTCCTGTCAGGTGATGATAATGGCCGTGAGAGTTATGTTAACCTTCGTAAGTACTGGGGGCTCCCTACAACGCCGCCGTTTTGGGAGTGAACGGTAGCCGCCATTTTATTGCAGGGAGGGCAAGGCATTGGGGTTAGTTTGGGGATTGATACAAGGCTATGGGGAGAGAGCAGGGCAGTGGGATTAGTTTGGGGAGTGATACATGGCTATGGGGAGAGAGCGGGGCAGTGGGATTAGTTTGGGGATTGATACAGGGCTATGGGGAGAGAGCGGGGCAGTGGGATTAGTTTGGGGATTGATACAGGGATATGGGGAGAGAGCGGGATAGTGGGATTAGTTTGGGGATTGATACTGGGTTATGGGGAGAGAGCGGGGCAGTGGGATTAGTTTGGGGATTGATACTGGGTTATGGGGAGAGAGCGGGGCAGTGGGATTAGTTTGGGGATTGATACAGGGCTATGGGGAGAGAGCGGGGCAGTGGGATTAGTTTGGGGATTGATACAGGGCTATGGGGAGAGTGCAGGGACAGTGGGATTAGTTTGGGGATTGATACAGGGCTATGAGGAGAGAGTGGGGCAGTGGGATGAGTTTGGGGATTGATACAGGGCAATGGGGAGAGCGCGGGGCAGTGGGATTAGTTTGGGGAGTGATACAGGGCTATGGGGAGAGAGCAGGGCAGTGGGATGAGTTTGGGATTGATACAGGGCTATGGGGAGAGAGCGGGGCAGTGGGATTAGTTTGGGGAGTGATACTGGGCTATGGGGAGAGAGCGGGGCAGTGGGATTAGTTTGGGGAATGATACAGGGCTTTGGGGAGAGAGTGGGGCAGTGGGATTAGTTTGGGGAGTGATACAGGGCTATGGGGAGAGAGCGGGGCAGTGGGATTAGTTTGGGATTGATACAGCGCTATGGGGAGAGAGCGGGGCACTGGGATTAGTTTGGGTTTGATACAGGGATATGGGGTAAGTACAGGGCAGTGGGATTAGTTTGGGAATTGATACAGGGTGTACGTGAATGATTGAAATATCTCTCTCTGCCTCTCTCAGAAAAGGAGCAGGACGAAGGCTCGTACATGTGAGTATTCGCTGAGCACTGGTTCACTTCCTGTCACCACTGAGTCTGGATCTTGCAGCTTTGTGGGGTGGGGAGGCTTTTACACATTTTCACCCTCGTTTTCAAATCCCTTCATGGACCTCACTCACCCCTCCCTATCTCTGTAACCTCCTCCAGCTCCTACACAACTCCCTATCTCTGTAACCTCCTCCAGCCCCTACACCCCTCCTTATCTCTGTAACCTCCTCCAGCCCCTACCCCCCTCCCTATCTCTGTAACCTCCTCCAGCCCCTACCCCCTCCCTATCTCTGTAACCTCCTCCAGCCCCTACACCCCGCCCTATCTCTGTAACCTCCTCCAGCTCCTACACCCCTCCCTATCTCTGTAACCTCCTCCAGCCCCTACACCCCTCCCTATCTCTGTAACCTCCTCCAGCTCCTACACCCCTCCCTATCTCTGTAACCTCCTCCAGCCCCTACCCCCTCCCTATCTCTGTAACCTCCTCCAGCCCCGACACCACTCCCTATTTCTGTAACCTCCTCCAGTCCCGACACCCCTCCCTATCTCTGTAACCTCCTCCAACCCCTACACCCCTCCCTATCTCTGTAACCTCCTCCAGTCCCTACACCCCTCCCTATCTCTGTAACCTCCTCCAGCTCCTACACCCCTCCCTATCTCTGTAACCTCCTCCAGCTCCTACACCCCTCCCTATCTCTGTAACCTCCTCCAGCCCCGACACCACTCCCTATTTCTGTAACCTCCTCCAGTCCCGACACCCCTCCCTATCTCTGTAACCTCCTCCAACCCCTACACCCCTCCCTATCTCTGTAACCTCCTCCAGTCCCTACACCCCTCCCTATCTCTGTAACCTCTTCCATTCCCTACACCCCTCCCTATCACTGTAACCTCCTCCAGCCCCTACACCCTCCCTATCTCTGTAACCTCCTCCAGCCCCTACACCCTCCCTATCTCTGTAACCTCCTCCAGTCCCTACACCCCTCCCTATCTCTGTAACCTCCCCCTGCCCCTACACCCCTCCCTATCTCTGTAACCTCCTCCAGCCCCTACAACCCTCCCTATCTCTGTAACCTCCTCCAGCCCCTACACCCTTCCCTATCTCTGTAACGTCCTCCAGCCCCTACAACCCTCCCTATCTCTGTAACCTCCTCCAACTCCTACAACACTCCCTATCTCTGTTACCTCATCCAGCCCCTACACCCCTCCCTATCTCTGTAACCTCCTCCAACCCCTACACCCCTCCCTATCTCTGTAACCTCCTACAGCCCTTTGATATCTAAGTGTAGATGGAGATTTAGTCTGTATCTTAACCCGTGCTGTACCTGTCCTTGGAGTGTTTGATGGGGACGGTGTAGAGGGAGCTTTACTCTGTATCTAACCCTGTGCTGTACCTGTCCTGGGAGTGTTTGTTGGGGACAGTGTAGAGAGAGATTTACTCTGTATCTAACCCCGTGCTGTACCTGTCCAGGGATTGTTTGATGGGCACAATGTAGAGGGAGCTTTACTCTGTATCTAACCCCGTGCTGTACCTGTCCTGGGAGTGTTTGATGGGGACAGTGTAGAGGGAGCTTTACTCTGTATCTAACCCCGTGCTGTACCTGTCCTGGGAGTGTTTGATGGGGACAGTGTAGAGGGAGCTTTACTTTGTATCTAACCCCGTGCTGTACCTGTCCTGGGTGTGTTTGATGGAGACAGTATAGAGGGAGCTTTACTCTGTATCTAACCACGTGCTGTACCTGTCCTGGGAGTGTTTGATGGGGACAGTGTAGAGGGAGCTTTACTCTGTATCTAACCCCGTGCTGTACCTGTCCTGGGAGTGTTTGATGGGGACAGTTTAGAGGGAGCTTTACTCTGTATCTAACCCCGTGCTGTACCTGTCCTGGGAGTGTTGGATGGGGACAGTGTAGAGGGAGATTTACTCTGTATCTAACCCCGTGCTGTACCTGTCCTGGGAGTGTTTGATGAGGACAGTGTAGAGGGAGCTTTACTCTGTATCTAACCCCGTGCTGTACCTGTCCTGGGAGTGTTTGATGGGGACAGTGTACAGGGAGATTTACTCTGTATCTCATCCCCTGCTGTACCTGTCCTGGGAGTGTTTGATGGGGACAGTGTAGAGGGAGCGTTACTCTGTATCTAACCCCGTGCTGTACCTGTCCTGGGTGTGTTTGATGGGGACAGTGTAGAGGGAGATTTACTCTGTATCTAACCCCGTGCTGTACCTGTCCTGGGAGTGTTTGATGGGGACAGTGTAGAGGGAGCTTTACTCTGTATCTAACCCCGTGCTGTACCTGTCCTGGGAGTGTTTGATGGGGACAGTGTAGAGGGAGATTTACTCTGTATCTAACCCTGTGCTGTACCTGTCCTGGGAGTGTTTGATGGGGACAGTGTAGAGGGAGATTTACTCTGTATCTAACCCTGTGCTGTACCTGTCCAGGGAGTGTTTGATGGGGACAGTGTAGAGGGAGATTTACTCTGTATCTAACCCCGTGCTGTACCTGTCCTGGGAGTGTTTGATGGGGACGGTGTAGTGGGAGATTTACTCTGTATCTAACCCCGTGTGTTACCTGTCCTGGGTGTGTTTGATGGGGACGGTGTAGAGGCAGAGTTACTCTGTATCTGAACCTGTATCTCTCTCTCACACAGTGTTGTGTTACCGACTGACTCAATCATTAATGAGCCGCTGGATTTGGACTTTGGTTCTTACGAGAACCTTCCCAGATTGACAGAGATGTCCAAAACTTGTGAGTCCACCCGTTTCCCTGGTGTTTCAGTGTGAATCCCGATCTCTATATCCCTCAGTTAGACCACACTCGGAGCACCGTGCACAGTCCCGGTCTCCGTATCCCTCGGTTAGACCACACTCGGAACACCGCGCACAGTCCCGGTCTCCGTATCCCTCGGTTAGACCACACTCGGAGCACCGTGCACAGTCCCGGTCTCCGTATCCCTCGGTTAGACCACACTCGGAGCACCGTGCACAGTCCTGATCTCCCTATCCCTCGGTTAGACCACACTCGGAGCACCGTGCACAGTCCCGGTCTCCGTATCCCTCGGTTAGACCCCACTCGGAGCACCGTGCGCAGTCCCGGTCTCCGTATCCCTCGGTTAGACCACACTCGGAGCACCGTGCACAGTCCCGGTCTCCGTATTATAAAAGGGATAGAGAGACACTGGAGAAGGTGTATGAAGGATTTACCAGCCTGATACCAGAACGGGGAGGTTATAAATATCAGGAAGGGTTGAAGAGGCCGGGGCTCTTCCCTCTAGAACAGAGAAGGACGAGGGGCTGACCTGATCCAGATCTTTGAGGTAACGAAAGGGGTTTCGATAGGTTAGACGGAGAGAAGATGTTTCCCCTTGTGGGAGAGACCAGAACTCGGGTGAGACGGGGAGGTGGTGGGGGTGGGGGTCTGTCAATATAAGAGAGTCACTGATAAATCCCGACGGGGAACTGGGGAGAAACGTCTTTACCCCGGAGAGAGGGGGGAGAGTGTGGGACTGGCTCCCGCGGGGAGAGGAGAATCGTGTCGAGAGATTTCAGGTGGAGGTGGGGAGCGGGGAAGGTGGACAAACACAGGAGGGAGGGAGGAGTAGGGGGAGATGTGGATGGGGTAGGGATAATGAAGAGGGGGAGGTGGGAGGAGGCCTGTGTGGGGCCAGGGAGGTTAGCACAGGGGAGAGGGACCGATTGGCCTGTGTCGTTTTAAAGCCTTCATGTGTGTCATCCGCAGCGTTGGATTCTGAAGACAATGATTATGAAAATCTCGCAGCCAGATCTGACGGAGAGTCTTAGAGAAGAGGAAGAGGCGATAGAAAATTCCACCTTGACATCAAGAAAAAGGAGGGGAACATCATGTCCTCTGTCACGTCAACAAACTTGGCATAACCCCCACCTCTCTCACTCTCAGGGAGATATCTGTACACTGACTGGTGTCTCTCAGTCCCTCTCTCTCAGGGAGATATCTGTACACTGACTGGTGTCTCTCAGTCCCTCTATCTCTCTCAGGGAGATATCTGTACACTGACTGGTGTCTCTCAGTCCCTCTCTCTCACAGGGAGCTATCTGTACACTGACTGGTGTCTCTCAGTCCCCTCTCTCTCAGGGAGATATCTGTACACTGACTGGTGTCTCTCAGCCCCTCTCTCTCAGGGAGATATCTGTACACTGACTGGTGTCTCTCAGTCCCATCTCTCTCAGGGAGATATCTGTACACTGACTGGTGTCTCTCAGTCCCCTCTCTCTCAGGGAGATACCTGTACACTGACTGGTGTCTCTCAGTCCCCTCTCTCTTAGGGAGATATCTGTACACTGATTGGTGTCTCTCAGTCCCCTCTCTCTCAGGGAGATACCTGTACACTGACTGGTGTCTCTCAGTC
This sequence comes from Isurus oxyrinchus, assembly GCA_026770705.1. Classification (NCBI taxonomy): domain Eukaryota; kingdom Metazoa; phylum Chordata; class Chondrichthyes; order Lamniformes; family Lamnidae; genus Isurus; species Isurus oxyrinchus. Next base: position 82,630 of record JANJGN010001879.1, on the reverse strand, counting down.
CCTCTCTCTCAGGGAGATATCTGTACACTGACTGGTGTCTCTCAGTCCCTCTCTCTCTCAGGGAGATATCTGTACACTGACTGGTGTCTCTCAGTCCCTCTCTCTCAGGGAGATACCTGTACACTGACTGGTGTCTCTCAGTCCCTCACTCTCAGGGAGATATCTGTACACTGACTGGTGTCTCTCAGTCCCCTCTCTCTCAGGGAGATATCTGTACACTGACTGGTGTCTCTCAGTCCCCTCTCTCTCTCAGGGAGATATCTGTACACTGACTGGTGTCTCTCAGACCCTCTCTCTCAGGGAGATATCTGTACAGTGACTGGTGTCTCTCAGTCCCTCTCTCTCTCAGGGAGATATCTGTACACAGACTGGTGTCTCTCAGTCCCTCTGTCTCAGGGAGATATCTGTACACTGACTGGTGTCTCTCAATCCCCTCTCTCTCTCAGGGAGATATCTGTACACTGACTGGAGTCTGTGAATTATCTGTGTTAAATTGTACAAATGTTGATAATATTGTTACGATGAGGAATGGGCCATGAACACAGCTTCTAAATAGTATCCATGACAACCATAATCTTGTATTGTTGATATCCTTGCAAAGTTCTGTCACAGATTAGCCTAATTTACATTAGCTCATTCGGCCATTAGTAACTCACCTCCTGACTCCCCAACGCCTGTCCACCATCTACAAGGCACCAGTCAGGAGTGGGATGGGACAGTCCCCACTTGCCTGGATGAGAGCGGCTCCCACAACACTCAAGAAGCTCGACACCATCCAGGACAAAGCAGCCCCGCTTGATCAGCCCCCCATCCACAAACATTCACTCCCTCCACCACCGACGCACAGTAGCAGCAGTGTGTGTACCATCTACAAGATGCACTGCAGCAACTCACCAAGGCTCCTTCGACAGCGCCGCCCAAACCCACCACCTCTACCGTCTAGAAGGACAAGGGCAGCAGACACATGGGGAACACCAGCACCTGGAAGTTCCCCTCCGAGCCCCTCACCATCCCGACTTGGGAATATATCGGACGTTCCTTCACTGTCGCTGGGTCCAAATCCTGGAACTCCCTCCCTAACAGCGCCGTGGGTGTACCTACACCACACGGGACAAAATCCTGGAACTCCCTCCCTAACAGCGCCGTGGGTGTACCTACACCACACGGACAAAATCCTGGAACTCCCTCCCTAACAGCACTGTGGGTGTACCTACACCACATGGGGACAAAATCCTGGAACTCCCTCCCTAACAGCGCCGTGGGTGTACCTACACCACACGGACAAAATCCTGGAACTCCCTCCCTAACAGCGCCGTGGGTGTACCTACACCACACAGGACAAAATCCTGGAACTCCCTCCCTAACAGCGCCGTGGGTGTACCCACACCACACGTGGACAAAATCCTGGGACTCTGTCCCTAACAGCACCGTGGGTGTACCTACACCACACGGACAAAATCCTGGAACTCCCTCCCTAACAGCGCCGTGGGTGTACCTACACCACAGGGACAAAATCCTGGAACTCCCTCCCTAACAGCGCCGTGGGTGTACCTACACCACACGGGACAAAATCCTGGAACTCCCTCCCTAACAGCGCCGTGGGTGTACCTACACCACACGGGGACAAAATCCTGGAACTCCCTCCCTAACAGCGCCGTGGGTGTACCTACACCACAGGGACAAAATCCTGGAACTCCCTCCCTAACAGCGCCGTGGGTGTACCTACACCACACGGACAAAATCCTGGAACTCCCTGCCTAATAGCGCCGTGGGTGTACCTGCACCACACGGGGACAAAATCCTGGAACTCCCTCCCTAACAGCGCTGTGGGTGTACCTACACCACGGGGACAAAATCCTGGAACTCCCTCCCTAACAGCGCCGTGGGTGTACCTACACCACACGGACAAAATCCTGGAACTCCCTCCCTAACAGCGCTGTGGGTGTACCTACACCACACGGGACAAAATCCTGGAACTCCCTCCCTAACAGCGCCGTGGGTGTACCTACACCACACGGGACAAAATCCTGGAACTCCCTCCCTAACAGCGCCGTGGGTGTACCTACACCACACGGGACAAAATCCTGGAACTCCCTCCCTAACAGCACCGTGGGTGTACCTACACCACACGGGGACAAAATCCTGGAACTCCCTCCCTAACAGCGCCGTGGGTGTACCTACACCACACGGGGACAAAATCCTGGAACTCCCTCCCTAACAGCACCGTGGGTGTACCTACACCACACGGGGACAAAATCCTGGAACTCCCTCCCTAACAGCGCCGTGGGTGTACCTACACCACACGGGGACAAAATCCTGGAACTCCCTCCCTAACAGCGCCGTGGGTGTACCTACACCACACGGACAAAATCCTGGAACTCCCTCCCTAACAGCGCCGTGGGTGTACCTACACCACACGGACAAAATCCTGGAACTCCCTCCCTAACAGCGCTGTGGGTGTACCTACACCACACGGACAAAATCCTGGAACTCCCTCCCTAACAGTGCCGTGGGTGTACCTACACCACACGGGGACAAAATCCTGGAACTCCCTCCCTAACAGCGCCGTGGGTGTACCTACACCACACGGACAAAATCCTGGAACTCCCTCCCTAACAGCGCCGTGGGTGTACCTACACCACACGGACAAAATCCTGGAACTCCCTCCCTAACAGCGCCGTGGGTGTACCTACACCACACGGACAAAATCCTGGAACTCCCTACCTAACAGCGCCGTGGGTGTACCTACACCACACGGACAAAATCCTGGAACTCCCTCCCTAACAGCGCCGTGGGTGTACCTACACCACACGGACAAAATCCTGGAACTCCCTCCCTAACAGCGCCGTGGGTGTACCTACACCACACGGGGACAAAATCCTGGAACTCCCTCCCTAACAGCACTGTGGGTGTACCTACACCACACGGGGACAAAATCCTGGAACTCCCTCCCTAACAGCGCCGTGGGTGTACCTACACCACACGGGACAAAATCCTGGAACTCCCTCCCTAACAGCGACGTGAGTGTACCTACACCACACGGGACAAAATCCTGGAACTCCCTCCCTAACAGCGCCGTGGGTGTACCTACACCACACGGGGACAAAATCCTGGAACTCCCTCCCTAACAGCACCGTGGGTGTACCTACACCACACGGGACAAAATCCTGGAACTCCCTCCCTAACAGCGCCGTGGGTGTACCTACACCACACGGACAAAATCCTGGAACTCCCTCCCTAACAGCGCCGTGGGTGTACCTACACCACATGGGACAAAATCCTGGAACTCCCTCCCTAACAGCGCCGTGGGTGTACCTACACCACACGGGACAAAATCCTGGAACTCCCTCCCTAACAGCGCCGTGGGTGTACCTACACCACACGGACAAAATCCTGGAACTCCCTCCCTAACAGTTCCGTGGGTGTACCTACACCACACGGGGACAAAATCCTGGAACTCCCTCCCTAACAGCGCCGTGGGTGTACCTACACCACACGGACAAAATCCTGGAACTCCCTCCCTAACAGCGCCGTGGGTGTATCTACACCACACGGACAAAATCCTGGAACTCCCTCCCTAACAGCGTCGTGGGTGTACCTACACCACACGGACAAAATCCTGGAACTCCCTCCCTAACAGCGCCGTGGGTGTACCTACACCACACGGGACAAAATCCTGGAACTCCCTCCCTAACAGCGCCGTGGGTGTACCTACACCACACGGGGACAAAATCCTGGAACTCCCTGCCTAATAGCGCCGTGGGTGTACCTGCACCACACGGGGACAAAATCCTGGAACTCCCTCCCTAACAGCGCTGTGGGTGTACCTACACCACACGGACAAAATCCTGGAACTCCCTCCCTAACAGCGCCGTGGGTGTACCTACACCACACGGGACAAAATCCTGGAACTCCCTCCCTAACAGCGCCATGGGTGTACCTACACCACACGGGGACAAAATCCTGGAACTCCCTCCCTAACAGCACTGTGGGTGTACCTACACCACACGGACAAAATCCTGGAACTCCCTCCCTAACAGCGCCGTGGGTGTACCTACACCACAGGGGGACTGTAGCAGCTCAAGAAGGCGGCTCACCCCCACCACCTTCTCGAGGGGGCAATTAGGGACGGGCGAGAGACGACAGTGACACCCCCACGTCCCGTGAATGAGGTGAAGAATGTTTGAAACAAAATGAACCTCTCCTGGTGCGGGAAATGTACAATTTGGGACAGGTATTGACCGGGACTTGTGCAGGAGGTTGAACGGAGGGTTTGCTAGTTCTGTCAATAAATCTCTGCAAAGTCTCGTAAAAATCTCTTTACTCCTGTGGTTCAACCAGTGACCCAACTCCGCAGTTTCTCAAGAGGGATGGTTGGCCGATGCTACAGTCCATTCTGCAGTCGGCCGTACCCACACGGGTACCCTAACTCAGGATGCTCTTCCCTGTGAGCAGGTCGCTTTCTGCCCACGTGTCTGCTGACGAGCGTCTGTACTTCATGAACGAACCCACAGCGCGCTTTCCCACCAACCCCCCCCTAACCGATGAGCGATTGGTGCCTCTTTGACATGATTAACGCAACATGGTGGCAGCGTTGGAACCTTCCACGAAGACACACGGCTCAGACGGTCGCCAAGACTCTGTAACGGGTATGGCACGGCCAAGGGCTTTGTGTGCCATCTTACTGCTCGGAGAGTGAAGGAGGCGCAGCGCCGGAGAGCGTTGGCAGCGCAACATGGTGGCAGCGGCCAAAAAAGAAAGGGCTTTGGAGACGACCGGGCTGCAGGGTCGTGGGAGGGTGTTCAACTCCCAGGTCCAAGAAAAAAAGCCGAGGACAGCATCACGCCAATGGATGGATGCCCGATTAAATGTCACGCTGTCTGGCGCCGGACGAGGGGTTATGGCGCGTCGGAGTGTCGCGCGGTGAAGGGACGCGTGATCGGAACAGCCGAATTGTCCCAGCTCTCCAGCAGGACTTGACTCCAGCAGAATAAAAGCCCCCCGACACCAACCCCTTCCACAAAAGTAGAGTATCGCAGGGCAGGTTCCGAAAACATTTGGAGGGGCCACACAGATCGGGGACGGGGCTTCACACGAGGGTCACACAGGAGGAGAGAGAGAGACAGGGAGGGTAGTCCGATGTTCTGGGCCACCTCAAATCTGCCCTCCGGGAGCTGAAGATCCAATTGACAATGGTGGAGCGATGGGAATCAGGGGAAACACGGGAGAGCAGAATCAGAGCAGCGTACAGATCTCGCAGGGTTGTAGGGGCTGGAGGAGGTTACAGAGATAGGGAGGGGTGTAGGGGCTGGAGGAGGTTACAGAGATAGGGAGGGGTGTAGGGGCTGGAGGAGGTAACTTAGATAGGGGGGGTTGTAGTGGCTGCAGGAGGTTACAGAGATAGGGAGGTGTGTAGGGGCTGGAGGAGGTTACAGAGATAGGGAGGGGTGTAGGTGCTGGAGGAGGTTACAGAGATAGGGAGGGTTGTAGAGGTTGGAGGAGGTTACAGAGATAGCGAGGGGTGTAGGGGCTGGAGGAGGGTACAGAGATAGGGAGGGGTGTAGGGGCTGGAGGAGGTTACAGAGATAGTCCGTCGTCTAGGGGCTGGAGGAGATTACAGAGATAGGGAGGGCTGTAGAGGTTGGAGGAGGTTACAGACATAGGGAGGGGTGTAGGGGTTGGAGGAGGTTACAGAGATAGGGAGGGGTGTAGGGGCTGGAGGAGGTTGCAGAGGTAGGGAGGGGTATAGGTCCTGGAGGAGGTTACAGAGATAGGGTGTGTGTAGGGACAGGAGGAGATTACAGAGATAGGGAGGTTTGCAGGGGGCAGGAGGAGGTTACAGAGACAGCGAGGTTTGAGGGGCTGGAGGAGGTTACAGAGATAGGGTGTGTGTAGGGGCTGGATGAGGTTACAGAGATAGGGAGGGTTGTAGGGAGCAGGAGGAGGATACAGAGATAGGGAGGGGTGTAGGGGCTGGAGGAGGTTACAGAGATAGAGAGGGGTGTAGGGGCTGGAGGAGGTTACAGAGATAGGGAGAGGTGTAGGGGCTGGAGGAGGTTACAGAGATAGGGAGGGGTGTAGGGGCTGGAGGAGGTTACAGAGATAGGGAGGGGTGTAGGGGCTGGAGGAGGTTACAGAGATAGGGAGTGTTGTAGGGGCAGGAGGAGGTTACAGAGATAGGGAAGGGTGTAGGGGCTGGAGGAGGTTACAGAGATAGGGAGAGGTGTATAGTCTGGAGGAGGTTACAGATATAGGTTGAGGTTTAGGGGCTGGAGGAGATTACAGAGATAGGGAGTGGTGTTACGGCTGGAGGTGGTTACAGAGATAGGGAGGGGTGTAGGGGCTGGATGATGTTACAGAGGTAGGGAGGGGTGTAGGGGCTGGAGGAGGTTACAGAGATAAGGGAGGGTTGGAGGGGCTGGAGGAGGTTCCAGAGATAGGGAGGGTTGTTGGGGCTGTTGGAGGTTACAGAGATAGGGAGGGGTGTAGGGGCTGGAGGAGGTTACAGAGATAGGGAGGGGTGTAGGGGCTGGAGGAGGTTACAGAGATGGGGAGGGGAGTAGGGGCTGGAGGAGGTTACAGAGATAGGGTGTGTGTAGGGGCTGGAGGAGGTTACAGAGATAGGGAGGGGTGTAGCGACTGGAGGAGGTTACAGAAATAGGCAGGGTTGTAGGGAGCAGGAGGAGGTTACAGAGATAGGGAGGGGTGTTGTGGCTGGTTGAGGTTACAGAGATAGGGAGGGGTGTAGGGGCTGGATGAGGTTACAGAGATAGGGAGGGTTGAAGGGGCTGGAGGAGGTTACAGAGATAGGGAGGGGTGTAGGGGCTGGAGGAGGTTACAGAGATAGGGAGGGTTGTAGGGGCTGGAGGAGGTTACAGAGATAGGGAGGGTGGTAGAGGCTGGAGGAGGTTACAGAAATAGGAAAGGTTGTAGTGGACACGAGGAGGTTACAGAGATAGGGAGGGTTGTAGGGAGCAGGAGGAGGGTACAGAGATAGGGTGGGGTGTAGTGGCTGGAGGTGGTTACAGAGATATGGAGCGGTGTAGGGGCTGGAGGAGGCTACAGAGATAGGGAGAGGTGTAGGGGCTAGAGGAGGTTACAGAGATAGGGAGGTAGTAGGGGCTGGAGGAGGTTACAGAGATAGGGAGGGTAGTAGGGGCTGGAGTAAGTTACAGAGATAGGGAGGGTTGTAGGGGCTGGAGGAGGTTACAGAGATAGGGAGGAGTGTAGGTGCAGGAGGAGGTTCCAGAGATAGGGAGGGGTGTAGGGGCTGGAGGAGGTTACAGAGATAGGGAGTGGTGTTATGGCTGGAGGTGGTTACAGAGATAGGGAGGGGTGTAGGGGCTGGAGGAGGTTACAGAGATAGGGAGGGGTGTAGGGGCTGGAGGAGGTTACAGAGATAGGGAGGGGTGTAGGGGCTGGAGGAGGTTACAGAGATAGGTTTGGGTTGTAGGGGTGGAGGAGTTTACAGAGATAGGGAGGGGTGTAGTGGCTGGAGGAGGTTACAGAGATAGGGAGGGGTGTAGGGGCTGGAGCAGGTTACAGAGATAGGGAGGGGTGTAGGGGCAGGAGGAGGTTACAGAGATAGGGAGGGGTGTAGGGGCTGGAGGAGGTTACAGAGATAGGGAGGGTAGTAGGGGCTGGAGTAACTTACAGAGATAGGGATGGTTGTAGGGGCTGGAGGAGGTTACAGAGATAGGAAGGTGTGTAGGTGCTGGAGGAGGTTACAGAGATAGGGAGGGGTGTAGGGGCTGGAGGAGGTTACAGAGATAGGGAGGGGTGTAGGGGCTGGAGGAGGTTACAGAGATAGGGAGGGGTGTAGGGGCTGGAGAGGTTACAGAGATAGGGAGGTTTGAAGGGGCTGGAGGATTTTACAGTGATAGGGAGGCTTGTAGGGGGCAGCAGGAGGTTTCCGAGATCGGCAGGATTGTATGGACTGGAGGAGGTTACAGAGATAGGGAGTGTTGTAGGGGCTGGAGGAGGTTACAGAGATAGGGAGGGGTGTAGGGGCTGGAGGAGGTTACAGAGATAGGGAGGGTTGTTGTATCTGGAGGTGGTTACAGAGATAGGGAGAGCTATAGGTGCTGGATGAGGTTACAGAGACAGGGAGGGTTGTAGGGGCTGCAGGAGGTTACAGAGATAGGGAGTGTGTAGTTTCTGGAGGAGGTTACAGAGATAGGGAGGGGTGTCGGGTCTGGAGGAGGTTACAGAGATAGGGAAGGGTGTCGGGGCTGGAGGAGGTTACAGAGAGAGGGAGGGTTTTAGGGAAAGGCGGTGGTTACAGAGAGTGGGAGTGTTGTAGGAGCTGGAGGAGGTTATAGAGATAGGGAGGGGTGTAGGGGCTGGAGGAGGTTACAGAAATAGGGAGGGGTGTAGGGGCTGGAGGAGGTTACAGATATAGGGAGGGGTGTAGGGGCTGAAGGAGATTACAGAGATAGGGAGGGGTGTAGGGGCTGGATGTGGTTACAGAGATAGGGAGTGTTGTAGTGGCTTGAGGAGGTTACAGAGATAGGGAGAGTTGTAGGTGCTGGAGGAGGTTACAGAGATAGGGAGGGGTGTAGGGGCTGGAGGAGTTTACAGAGATAGGGAGGTGTGTAGGGGCTGGAGGAGGTTACAGAGATAGGGAGGGGTGTAGGGGCTGGAGGAGGTTACAGAGATAGGGAGGGGTGTAGAGGCTGGAGGAGGTTACAGAGATAGGGTGGGGTGTAGGGGCTGGAGGAGGTTACAGAGATAGGGAGGGGTGTAGTTGCTGGAGGAGGTTACAGAGATAGGGAGGGGTGTAGGGGCTGGAGGAGGTTACAGGGATAGGGAGGGCTGTAGGGGCTGGAGCATGTTACAGAGATAGGGAGTGTTGTAGGTGCTGGCAGAGGTTACAGAGATTGGGAGGAGTGTAGGTGTTGGAGGAGGTTACAGAGAGAGTGAGGGGTGTAGGGGCTGGAGGAGTTTACAGAGATAGGGAGTGTTGTAGGGGCAGGAGGAGGTTACAGAGATAGGGAGTTTTGTAGGGGCTGGAGGTGTTTTCAGCGATGGGGAGGGGGGTAGGGGCTGGAGGAGTTTATAGAGATAGGGAGGGTTGTAGGAGCTGGATGATGATACATAGATAGGGAGGGGTGTAGGGTCTGGAGGAGGATACAGGAATAGGGAGGGGTGTAGGTGATGGAGGAGGTTACAGAGATAGTGATGGGTGTAGGGGCTGGAGGAGGTTACAGAGATAGGGAGGGGTTTCGGGGCTGGAGGAGGTTACAGAGATAGGGAGGGGTGTAGGGGCTGGAGGAGGTTACAGAGATAGGGAGGGGTGTGGGGCTGGAGGAGTTTATAGGGATATGGAGTGTTGTATGGGCTGGATGAGGTTACAGAGATAGGGAGGTTTGTAGGGGCTGGAGGAGGTTACAGAGATAGGGAGGGTTGTAGGGGCTGGAGGAGGTTACAGAGATAGGGAGGGTTGTAGGTGCTGGAGGAGGTTACAGAGATAGGGAGGCGTGTAGTATCTGGAGGAGGTTACAGAGATAGGGAGGGTTGAAGTGGCTGGAGGAGGTTACAGAGATAGGGAGGGGTGTAGGGGCTGGAGGTGCTTACAGAGATAGGGAGGGGTGTAGGGGCTGGAGGAGATTACTGAGATAGGGAGGGGTGTAGGGGCTGGAAGAGGTTACAGAGATAAGGAGTGTTGTAGTGGCTGGAGGAGGTTACAGAGATAGGGAGGGGTGTAGGCACTGGAGGAAGTTACAGAGATAGGGAGGGTTGTAGGGGCTGGAGGAGTTTACAGAGATAGGGAGGGGTGTAGGTGCTGGAGGAGGTTACAGAGATAGGGAGGGGTGTACGGGCTGGAGGAGATTACAGAGATAGGGAGTGTTGTAGGTGCTGCAGGAGGTTACAGAGTTGGGGAGGTTTGTAGGGGCTGGAGGATGTTACAGAGATAGGGAGTGGTGTATGGGCTGGAGGAGGTTACACTGTTAGGGAGGGGTGTAGCGGCTGGAGCAGATTATAGAGATAGGGAGGGGTGTAAGGGCTGGAGGATGTTATAGAGATAGGGATTGTTGTAGAGGCTGCTGGAGGTTACAGAGATAGGGTGGTTGTACGTGACGGAGTGGGTTACAGAAATAAGGAGAGTTGTAAGGCTTGGAGGAGGTTGTATAGATAGGGAGTTCTGTAAGGGGCAGGAGGACGTTACAGAGATTGGGAGGGGTGTGGGGCTGGAGGAGTTTATAGGGATAGGGAGTGTTGTAGGTGCTGGACGATGTTACAGAGAGAGGGTGGGGTCTAGGGACTGGAGGAGGTTACAGAGATAGGGAGGGGTGTAGGGGCTGGAGGATTTTACAGAGATAGGGAGGGTTGTAGGGGCTGGAGGAGGTTACAGAAATCGGGAGGGGTGTAGGGGCTGGAGGAGGTTACAGCGATAGGAGGCGTGTTGGGGCTGGAGGAGGTTACAGAGATAGGGAGGGGTGTCGGGGCTGGATGAGGTTACAGAGATAGGGAGGTTTTAGTCTCTGGAGGAGATTACATGATAAGGAGTGTTGTAGGGGCCTGGAGGAGGTTACAGAGATAGGGAGGGTTGTAGGGAGCAGGAGGAGGTTACAGAGATAGGGAGGGGTGTAGGGGCTGGAGGAGGTTACAGAGATAGGGAGGGGTGTAGTGCCTGGAGGAGGTTACAGAGATAGGTAGCGGTGTCCGGGCTGGAGGAGGTTACAGAGATAGGGAGGGGTGTAGGTGTTGGAGGAGGTTACAGAGATAGGGAGGGGTGTTGGGGCTGGTGGAGGTTACAGAGATAAGGATGGGTGTAGGTGCTGGAGGAAGTTACAGAGATAGGGAGGGGTGAAGGGGCTGGAGGAGGTTACAGAGTTAGGGAGGGGTGTAGGGGGCTGGAGGAGGTTACAGAGATAGGAGGGTTGTAGGGGCTCGAGGAGGTTACAGAGATAGGGAGTGTTGTATGGGCTGGATGAGGTTACAGAGATAGGGAGGTTTGTAGGGGCTGGAGGAGGTTACAGAGATAGGGAGGGTTGTAGGGGCTGGAGGAGGTTACAGAGATAGGGAGGGTTGTAGGTGCTGGAGGAGGTTACAGAGATAGGGAGGGGTGTAGGGTCTGGAGGAGGTTACAGAGATAGGGAGGGTTGTAGTGGCTGGAGGATGTTACAGAGATAGGGAGGGGTGTAGGGGCTGGAGGAGCTTACAGAGACAGGGAGGGTTGTAGGGTCTGGAGGAGGTTACAGAGATAGGGAGGGGTGTAGGGGCTGGAGGAGCTTACAGAGATAGGGAGGGGTGTAGGTGCTGGAGGAGGTTACAGAGATAGCGAGGGGAGTAGAGGCTGGAGGAGGTAACAGAGATAGGGAGTGTTGTAGGGGCTGGAGGAGGTTACAGTGATCGGGAGGGGTGTAGGGGCTGGAGGAGGTTACAGAGATAGGGAGGATTGTAGCGGCTGGAGGAGGTTACAGAGATATTGAGGGGTATAGGGGCTGGAGGAGGTTACTGAGATAGGGAGGCGTGTAGGCGCTGGAGGAGGTTACTTAGATGGGGGTCGTTGTTTGGGGGCTGGAGGAGGTTACAGAGATAGGGAGGGGTGTAGGGGCTGGAGGAGGTTACAGAGATAGTCCGTCGTCTAGGGGCTGGAGGAGGTTACAAAGATAGGGAGGGCTGTAGAGGTTGGAGGAGGTTACAGAGATAGGGAGGGGTGTAGGTGCTGGAGGAGGTTACAGAGATAGCGAGGGGAGTAGAGGCTGGAGGAGGTAACAGAGATAGGGAGTGTTGTAGGGGCTGGAGGAGGTTACAGTGATCGGGAGGGGTGTAGGGGCTGGAGGAGGTTACAGAGATAGGGAGGATTGTAGCGGCTGGAGGAGGTTACAGAGATATTGAGGGGTATAGGGGCTGGAGGAGGTTACTGAGATAGGGAGGCGTGTAGGCGCTGGAGGAGGTTACTTAGATGGGGGTCGTTGTTTGGGGGCTGGAGGAGGTTACAGAGATAGGGAGGGGTGTAGGGGCTGGAGGAGGTTACAGAGATAGTCCGTCGTCTAGGGGCTGGAGGAGGTTACAGAGATAGGGAGGGCTGTAGAGGTTGGAGGAGGTTACAGAGATAGGGAGGGGTGTAGGGGCTGGAGGAGGTTACAGAGATAGGGAGGGGTGTAGGGGCTGGAGAATGTTACACAGAGATAGGGAGGGCTGAAGAGCTTGGAGGAGTTTACAGACATAGGGAGGGGTGTAGGGGTTTGAGGAGGTTACAGAGATAGGGAGGGGTGTAGGGGCTGGAGGAGTTTGCAGAGGTAGGGAGGGGTGTACGGCCTGGAGGAGGGTACAGAGATAGGGTGTGTGTAGGGGCTGGAGGAGGTTACAGAGATAGGGAGGGGTCTAGGGGCTGGAGGAGGTTACAGAAATAGGGAGGGTTGTAGGTGCTGGAGGAGGTTACAGAGATAGGGAGGGGTGTAGGGGCTGGAGGAGGTTACAGAGATATGGAGGTGTGTAGGGGCTGGATGAGGTTACAGAGATAGGGAGGTTTGTAGGTGCTGGAGGAGGTTACAGAGATAGGGAGGGTTGTAGGTGCTGGAGGAGGTTACAGAGATAGGGAGGGGTGTAGGGGCTGGAGGTGGTTACTTAGATAGGGGTGGTTGTAGGGGCTGGAGGAGGTTACAGAGATAGGGAGGGCTGTAGAGGTTGGAGGAGGTTACAGAGATAGGGAAGGGTGTAGGGGCTGGAGAGGTTACAGAGATAGGGAGGGGTGTAGGGGCTGGAGGAGGTTACAGAGATAGGGAGGGGTTTAGGGGTTGGAGTTGGTTACAGAGATAGGGAGGGGTGTAGGGGCTGGAGGAGGTTACAGAGATAGGGAGGGGTGTAGGGGTTGGAGTTGGTTACAGAGATAGGGAGGGATGTAGGGGCTGGAGGATTTTACAGAGTTAGGGAGGGGTGTAGGTGCTGGAGGAGGTTACAGAGATAGGGAGGGGTGTAGAGGGTGGAGGAGGTTACAGAGATAGGGAGGGTTGTAGGGGTTGGAGGAGGTTACAGAGATAGGGAGGGGTGTAGGGGCTGGAGGAGGTCACAGAGATAGGGAGGGGCGTCGGGGCAGGAGGGTGTAACAGAGATAGGGAGGGTTGTAGGGGCTGCAGGAGGTTACAGAGATAGGGAGGGCTGGAGGAGCTGGAGGAGGTTACAGAAATAGGGAGGGTGTAGTTTCTGGAGAAGGTTACAGGGATAGGGAGGGTTGTAGGAGCTGGAGGAGGTTACAGAGATAGGGAGGGGTGTAGGAGCTGGAGGAGGTTACAGAGATAGGGAGGGGTGTACGGGCTGGAGGAGGTTACAGAGATAGGGAGGGGTGAAGAGGCTGGAGGAGCTTACAGAGATAGGGAGGGGTGTAGGAGCTGGAGGAGGTTACAGAGATAGGGAGGGGTGTAGGGGCAGGACGAGGTTACAGAGATAGGGAGGGTTGTAGGGGCTGGAGGAGGTTACAGAGATAGGGAGTGGTGTAGGGTCTGGAGGAGCTTACAGAGATAGGGAGGGGTGTAGGGGCTCGAGGAGGTTACAGAGATAGGGAGGGTTTAAGGGAAAGGCGGTGGTTACAGAGAGTGGGAGTGTTGTAGGAGCTGGAGGAGGTTACAGAAATAGGGAGGGGTGTAGGGGCTGGAGGAGATTACAGAAATAGGGAGGGCTGTAGGGGCTGGAGGAGGTTACAGAGATAGGGAGGGCTGTATGGGCTGAAGGAGATTACAGAGATAGGGAGGGGTGTAGGGGCTGGAGGAGGTTACAGAGATAGGGAGGGGTGTAGGGGCTGGAGGAGGTTACAGAGATAGGGAGGGTTGTCGCGGCTGGAGGAGGTTACAGAGATAGGGAGGGGTGTAGGAGCTGGAGGAGGTTACAGAGATAGGGAGGGCTGTAGGGGCTGGAGGAGGTTACAGAGGGAGGGAGGGGTGTAGGGGCTGGAGGAGGTTACAGAGATAGGGAGGGGTGTAGGGGCTGGAGGAGGTTACAGAGATAGGGAGGGGTGTAGTGGCTGGAGGAGGTTACAGAGATAGGGAGGGGTGCAGGGGCTGGAGGAGGTTACAGAGATAGGAAGGGGTGTAGGGGCTGGAGGAGGTTACAGAGATAGGGAGGGGTGTAGGGGCTGGAGGAGTTTACAGAGCTAGGGAGGGGTGTAGGGGCTGGAGGAGGTTACAGAGATAGGCAGGGGTGTAGGGGCTGGAGGAGGTTACAGAGATAGGGAGGCGTGTAGGGGGTGGAGGAGGTTACAGGGATAGTGAGGGGTGAAGGTGCTGGAGGAGGTTACAGAGTTAGGGAGGGGTGTAGGGGCTGGAGGAAGTTACAGAGATAGGGAGGGGTTTAGGGGCTGGAGGGGTTTACAGAGATAGGGAGGGTTGTAGGGGCTGGAGGAGGTTACAGAGATAGGGAGGGGTGTAGGGGCTGGAGGAGGTTACAGAGATAGGGATTGTTGTAGGGGCTGGCGGAGGTTACAGAGATAGGAAGGGGTGTAGGGGCTGGAGGAGGTTACAGAGATAGGGAGGGGTGTAGGGTCTGGAGGAGGTTACAGAGATAGGGACGGGTGTAGTGGTTGGAGGAGGTTACAGAGATAGGGATGGTTGTAGGGGCAGGATGAGGTTACAGAGATAGCGAGTGTTGTAGGGGCTGGAGGAGTTTTCAGCGATGGGGAGGGGTGTAGGGGCTGGAGGAGGTTACAGAGTTAGGGAGGGTTGTAGGAGCTGGATGAGGATACATAGATAGGGAGCGGTGTAGTGTCTGGAGGAGGTTACAGAGATAGGGAGGTTTGTAGGGGCTGGAGGAGGTTACAGAGATAGGGAGGGGTGAAGTGCCTGGAGGAGGTTACAGAGATAGGGAGGGGTGTAGGGTCTGGAGGAGGTTACAGAGATAGGGTGGTTTGTAGGGGCTGGAAGAGGTTACAGAGATAGGGAGGGGTGTAGTGGCTGGAGGAGGTTACAGAGATAGGGAGGGGTTTCGGGGCTGGAGGAGGGTACAGAGATAGGGAGGGGTGTAGTTGCTGGAGGAGGTTACAGAGATAGGGAGGGTTGTAGGGGCTGGAGGAGGTTACTGAGTTGGGAGGGGTGCAGGGGCTGGAGGAGGTTACAGAGATAAGGAGTGTTGTAGTGGCTGGAGGAGGTTGCAGAGATAGGGAGTGTTGTAGGTGCTGCAGGAGGTTACAGAGTTGGGGAAGGTTGTAGGGGCTGGAGGAGGTTACAGAGATAGGGAGTGTCGTATGGGCTGGAGGAGGTTACACTGTTAGGGAGGGGTGTAGCGGCTGGAGGAGATTATAGTGATAGGGAGGTGTGTAAGGGCTGGAGGATGTTATTGAGATAGGGAGTGTTGTAGAGGCTGCTGGAGGTTACAGAGATAGGGTGGTTGTACGTGACGGAGGGGGTTACAGAAATAGGGAGAGTTGTACGGCTTGGAGGAGGTTGCATAGACAAGGAGTTCTGTAAGGGGCAGAGGGACGTTACAGAGATTGGGAGGGGTGTGGGGCAGGAGGAGTTTATAGGGATAGGGAGTGTTGTTGGTGCTGGACGATGTTACAGAGAGAGGGAGGGGTGTAGGTACTGGAGGAAGTTACGGAGATAGGGAGGGGTGTAGGGGCTGGAGGAGGTTACAGAGATAGGGAGGGTTGTAGTGGCTGGAGGAGATTACAGAGATAGGGAGGGGTGTAGGGGCTGGAAGAGGTTACAGAGATAGGGAGGGGTGTAGGGGCTGGAGGAGGTTACAGAGATAGGGAGGGTTGTATTGGCTGGAGGAGGTTACAGAGATAGGGAGTGGTGTAGCGGTTAAAGGAAGTTACAGAGATAGGGAGGCGTGTAGGTGCTGGAGGAGGTTCCAGAAATAGGGAGGGTTGTATTGGCTGGAGGAGGTTACAGAGATAGGGAGCGTTGTAGGGTCTCGAGGAGGTTACAGAGATAGGGAGGTTTGTAGCGGCTGGAGGATGTTACAGAAATAGGGAGGGGTGTAGGTAATGGAGGAGGTTACAGAGATAGGGAGGGGTGTAGGGGCTGGAGGAGGTCGCAGAGATAGGGATGGGTGTCGGTGCTGGAGGAGGTTACAGAGATAGGGAGGGGGTGTAGTGGCTGGAGCAATTTACAGAGATAGGGAGGGGTGTTGGGGCTGGAGGAGTTTACAGAGATAAGGAGGGGTGTAGGGGCTCGAGGAGGTTACAGAGATAGGGAGGGGTGTAGGGGCTGGAGGAGTTTACTGAGATAGGGAGGGGTGTAGGGGCTGGAGGACGTTACAGAGATAGGGAGGGGTGTAGGGGCTGGAGGAGGTTACAGAGATAGGGAGGGGTGTAAGGGCTGGAGGAGGTTACAGAGACAGGGAGGGGCGTAAGGGCTGGAGGAGGTTACAGAGATAGGGAGGGGGTTAGGGGCTGGAGGAGGTTACAGAGATAGGGAGGGTTCTAGGTCTTGGAGGAGGTTACAGAGATAGGGCGGTGTGTAGGGGATGGAGGAGGTTACAGAGATAGGGAGGGGTGTAGGGGCTGGTGGAGTTTACAGAGATAGGGAGGAGTGTTGGGGCTGGAGGAGGTTACAGTGATAGGGAGGAGTGTTGGGGCTGGAGGAGGTTACAGAGATAGGGAGGGTTTCTATTGGCTGGAGGATGTTACAGAGATAGGGAGGTTTGCAGGGGCTGGAGGAGGTTACAGAAATAGGGATGGGTGTAGGTGATGGAGGAGGTTACAGAGATAGGGAGTGGTGTATGGGCTGGAGGAGGTTACACTGTTATGGAGGGGTGTAGCGGCTGGAGCAGATTATAGAGATAGGGAGGTGTGTAAGGGCTGGAGGATGTTATAGAGATAGGGAGTGTTGTAGAGGCTGCTGGAGGTTACAGAGATAGGGTGGTTGTACGTGACGGAGGGGGTTACAGAAATAAGGAGAGTTGTACGGCTTGGACGAGGTTACATAGATAGGGAGTTCTGTAAGGGGCAGGAGGACGTTACAGGGATTGGGAGGGGTGTGGGGCTGGAGGAGTTTATAGTGATAAGGAGTGTTGTAGGTGCTGGACGATGTTACAGAGAGAGGGTGGGGTGTAGGGACTGGAGGAGGTTACAGAGATAGGGAGGGGTGTAGGTGCTGGAGGAGGTTACAGAGATAGGGAGGCGTGTAGGGGCTGGAGGAGGTTACAGAGATAGGGAGGGGGCTAGGGGCTGGAGGAGGTTAAAGAGATAGGGAGGGTTCTAGGTCTTGGAGGAGGTTACAGAGATAGGGAGGGGGCTAGGGGCTGGAGGAGGTTACAGAGGTAGGGAGGGGTGTAGGGGCTGGAGGAGGTTACAGAGATAGGGAGGGGTGTAGGGGCTGGAGGAAGTTACAGAGATAGGGAGGGGTGTAGGGGCTGGAGGAGGTTACAGAGATAGGGAGGGGTGTAGGGGCTGGAGGATGTTACAGAGATAGGGTGGGATGTAGGGGCTGGAGGATGTTACAGAGATAGGGAGGGCTGTAGGAGCTGGATGAGGATACATAGATAGGGAGGGGTGTAGGGGATGGAGGAGATTACAGAGATAGGGAGGGTTGTAGGGGCTGGAGGAGGTTACAGAGATAGGGAGGTGTGTAGGAGCTGGAGGAGGTTACAGAGATAGGGAGGGTGTAAGGGCTGGAGGATGTTACAGAGATAGGGAGGGCTGTAGGAGCTGGATGAGTATACATAGATAGGGAGGGGTGTAGGGGATGGAAGAGGTTACAGAGATAGGGAGGGGTGTAGGGGCTGGAAGAGTTTACAGAGATAGGGAGGGGTGTAGGGTCTGGAGGAGGTTACAGAGATAGGGAGGGGTGTAGGGGCTGGAGGAGGTTACAGAGATAGGGAGGGGTGTAGGGGCTGGAGGAGGTTACAGAGATAGGGAGGGGTGTAGGGGCTGGAGGAGGTTACTGAGATAGGGAGGGTTGAAGAGTCTGGAGGAGGTTACAGAGATAGGGAGGTTTGTAGGGGCTGGAGGAGGTTACAGAAATAGGGAGGGGTGTAGGTGATGGAGGAGGTTACAGAGATAGGGAGGGGTGTAGGGCTGGAGGAGGTTACAGAGTTAGGGAGGGGTGTAGGGGCTGGAGGAGGTTACTGAGATAGGGAGGGGTGTAGGGGCTGGAGGAGGTTACAGAGATAGGGAGGATTGTTGCGGCTGGAGGAGGTTACAGAGATAGGGAGGGGTGTACGGGCTGGAGGAGGTTACAGAGATCGGGAGGGGTGTAGGGACTGGAGGAGGTTACAGAGATAGGGAGGGGTGTACGGGCTGGAGGAGGTTACAGAGATAGGGAGGGGTGTACGGGCTGGAGGAGGTTACAGAGATAGGGAGTGTTGTAGGGACTGGAGGAGGTTACAGAGATAGCGAGGGGTGTAGGGGCTGGAGGAGATTACAGAGATAGGGAGTTTTGTAGGTGCTGCAGGAGGTTACAGAGTTGGGGAGGGTTGTAGGGGCTGGAGGATGTTACAGAGATAGGGAGTGGTGTATGGGCTGGAGGAGGTTACACTGTTAGGGAGGGGTGTAGCGGTGGAGGAGATTGTAGAGATAGGGAGGTTTGTAAGGGCTGGAGGATGTTATAGAGATAGGGATTGTTGTAGAGGCTGCTGGAGGTTACAGAGATAGGGTGGTTGTACGTGACGGAGGGGGTTACAGAAATAAGGAGAGTTGTACGGCTTGGACGAGGTTACATAGATAGGGAGTTCTGTAAGGGGCAGGAGGACGTTACAGAGATTGGGAGGGGTGTGGGGCTGGAGGAGTTTATAACGATAGGGAGTGTTGTAGGTGCTGGACGATGTTACAGAGAGAGGGTGGGGTGTAGGGACTGGAGGAGGTTACAGAGATAGGGAGGGTTGTAGGGGCTGGAGGAGGTTACAGAAATAGGGAGTGGTGTAGCGGCTGAAGGAAGTTACAGAGATAGGGATGCGTGTAGGGGCTGGAGGAGTTTACAGATATAGGGAGGCGTGTAGGGACTGGAGGAGGTTACAGAGATAGGGAGGGGTGTAGAGGCTGGAGGAGGTTACAGAGATAGGGAGGGGTGTAGGGTCTGGAGGAGGTTACAGAGATAGGGAGGTGTGTAGGGGCTGGAGGATGTTACAGAGATAGGGAGGTTTGTAGGGGCTGGAGGAGGTTACAGAAATAGGGAGGGGTGTAGGGGCTGGAGGAGGTTACAGAGATAGGGAGGGGTGTAGGGGCTGGAGGAAGTTACAGAGAGAGGGAGGGGTGTAGGGGCTGGAGGAGGTTACAGAGATAGGGAGGGGTGTAGGGGCTGGAGGATGTTACAGAGATAGGGAAGGCTGTAGGAGCTGGATGAGGATACATAGATAGGGAGGGGTGTAGGGGATGGAGGAGATTACAGAGATAGGGAGGGTTGTAGGGGCTGGAGGAGGTTACAGAGCTAGGGAGGTGTGTAGGAGCTGGAGGAGGTTACAGAGATAGGGAGGGTGTAAGGGCTGGAGGATGTTACAGAGATAGGGAGGGCTGTAGGAGCTGGATGAGGATACATAGATAGGGAGGGGTGTAGGGGATGGAGGAGATTACAGATATAGGGAGGGTTGTAGGAGCTGGATGAGGATACATAGATAGGGAGGGGTGTAGGGGATGGAAGAGGTTACAGAGATAGGGAGGGGTGTAGGGGCTGGAAGAGGTTACAGAGATAGGGAGGAGTGTTGGGGCTGGAGGAGGTTACAGAGATAGGGAGGGGTGTAGGGGCTGGAGGAGGTTACAGAGATAGGGAGGGGTGTAGGGGCTGGAGGAGGTTACAGAGATAGGGAGGGGTGTAGGGGCTGGAGGTGGTTACTGAGATAGGGAGTGGTGTAGGGTCTGGAGGAGGTTACAGAGATAGGGAGGTTTGGAGGGGCTGGAGGAGGTTACAGAAATAGGGAGGGGTGTAGGTGATGGAGGAGGTTACAGAGATAGGGAGGGGTGTAGGGGCTGGAGGAGGTTACAGAGATAGGGAGGGGTGTAGGTGCTTGGGCAGGCTAGCAGAGATAGGGAGGGGTGTAGGGGCTGGAGGAGGTTACAGAGTTAGGGAGGGTGTAGGGTCTGGAGGAGGTTACTGAGATAGGGAGGGGTGTAGGGGCTGGAGGAGGTTACAGAGATAAGGAGTGTTGTAGTGGCTGGAGGAGGTTACAGAGATAGGGAGGGGTGTACGGGCTGGAGGAGTTTACAGAGATCGGGAGGGGTGTAGGGACTGGAGGAGGTTACAGAGATAGGGAGTGTTGTAGGTGCTGCAGGAGGTTACAGAGTTGGGGAGGGTTGTAGGGGCTGGAGGATGCTACAGAGATAGGGAGTGGTGTAGGTGCTGCAGGAGGTTACAGAGCTGGGGAGGGGTGTAGGGGCTGGAGGAGGTTACAGAGATAGGGAGTGGTGTATGGGCTGGAGGAGGTTACACTGTTAGGGAGGGGTGTAGCGGCTGGAGAAGATTATAGTGATAGGGAGGTGTGTAAGGGCTGGAGGATGTTATAGAGATAGGGATTGTTGTAGAGGCTGCTGGAGGTTACAGAGATAGGGTGGTTCTACGTGACGGAGGGGGTTACAGAAATAAGGAGAGTTGTACGGCTAGGTGGAGGTTACATAGATAGGGAGTTCTGTAAGGGGCAGGAGGACGTTACAGAGATTGGGAGGGGTGTGGGGCTGGAGGAGTTTATAATGATAGGGAGTGTTGTAGGTGCTGGACGATGTTACAGAGAGAGGGAGGGGTGTAGGGACTGGAGGAGGTTACAGAGATAGGGAGGGTTGTAGTGGCTTGAGGAGTTTACAGAGATAGGGAGGGTTGTAGGGGCTGGAGGAGGTTACAGAAATAGGGAGTGGTGTAGCGGCTGAAGGAAGTTACAGAGATAGGGATGCGTGTAGGTGCTGGAGGAGTTTACAGATATAGGGAGGCGTGTAGGGACTGGAGGAGGTTACAGAGATAGGGAGGGGTGTAGAGGCTGGAGGAGGTTACAGAGATAGGGAGGGGTGTAGGATCTGGAGGAGGTTACAGAGATAGGGAGGTGTGTAGGGGCTGGAGGAGGTTACAGAGATAGGGAGGTTTGTAGGGGCTGGAGGAGGTTACAGAAATAGGGAGGGGTGTAGGGGCTGGAGGAGGTTACAGAGATAGGGAGGGGTGTAGGGGCTGGAGGAGGTTACAGAGATAGGGAGGCGTGTAGGTGCTGGAGGATGTTACAGAGATAGGGAGGCATGTAGGGGCTGGAGGAGATTACAGAGATAGGGAGGGGTGTATGGGCTGGAGGAGGTTACAGAGATAGGGAGGGGGGTAGGGGTTGGAGGATATTACAGAGATAGGGAGGGGTGTAGGGGCTGGAGGAGGTCACAGAGAGAGGGAGGGGTGTAGTGGCTGGAGGATGTTTCAGAGTTAGGGAGGGTTGTAGGGGATGGAGGATTTTACAAAGATAGTGAGCGGTTTAGGGGCTGGAGGAGGTTACAGAGATAGGGAGGGTTGTAGGGGCTGGAGGAGGTTACAGAGATAGCGAGGGGTGTAGGGGGCACGAGTAGGTTACAGAGATAGGGAGGGGTGTGTGGGATGGAGGAGGTTACAGAGATAGGGAGGGTGTAGGGGCTGGAGGAGGTTACAGAGATAGTGAGTTTTGTAAGGGCTGGAGGAGGTTACAGAGATAGGGAGGGGTATGGGGGCTGGAAGAGGTTACAGAGATAGGGAGGGTTGAATTGGCTGGAGGAGGTTACAGAGATAGGGAGGGGTGTAGGGGCTGGAGGAGGTTACAGAAATAGGGAGGGGTGTAGATGATGGAGGAGGTTACAGAGATAGGGAGTGGTGTAGGGGCTGGAGGAGGTTACAGAGATAGGGAGGGGTGTAGGGGCTGGAGGAGGTTACAGAAATAGGGAGGGGTGTAGGTGCTGGAGGAGGTTACAGAGATAGGGAGGTGTGTAGGGGCTGGAGGAGGTTACAGAGATAGGGAGGGGTGTAGGGGCTGGAGGAGGTTACAGAGATAGGGAGGGGTGTAGGGGCTGGAGGAGGTTACAGAGATAGGGAGGGGTGTAGGTGCTGGAGGAGGTTACAGAGATAGGGAGGGGTGTAGGGGCTGGAGGAGGTTACAGCGATAGGGAGGGGTGTAGGGGCTGGAGGAGGTTACAGAGATAGGGAGGGGTGTAGGGGCTGGAGGAGGTTACAGAGATAGGGAGTGTTTTAGGGTCTGGAGGAGGTTACAAAGATAGGGAGGGGTGTAGGGCTGGAGGAGGTTACAGAGATAGGGAGGTTTGTAGGGGCTGGAGGAGGTTACAGAGATAGGGAGGGGTGTAGTTGCTGGAGGAGGTTACAGAGATAGGGAGGCGTGTAGGGGCTGGAGGAGGTTACAGAGATAGGGAGGGGTGTAGGGGCTGGAGGAGGTTACAGAGATAGGGCGGGTTGTAGTGGCTGTAAGAGGTTACAGTGATAGGGAGGGGTGAAAGGGCTGGAGGAGGTTACAGAGGTAGGGAGTGTTCTGGGACCTGGAACAGGTTACAAAGATAGTGAGGTGTGTAGGGGCCGTAGGAGGTTACAGAGATAGGGAGGGTTGGAGGGGCTGGAGGAGGTTACAGAGATAGGGACTGTTGTAGGAGGCTGGACGAGGTTTCAGAGATAGGGAGGGTTGTAGGGGCTGGAGGCGGTTACATAGATAGGGAGTGTTTTCGGGGCTGGAGGAGGTTACAGAGATAGGGATGTTGTACGTGACGGAGGGGGTTACAGAAATAATGAGGGTTTTAAGGCTTGGAGGAGGTTACAGAGATAGGGAGGTTTTTAAGGGGCAGGAGGACGTTACAGAGATGTGGAGGGGTGTAGGGGCTGGAGAAGGTTACAGAGATAGGGAGGGGTGTAGGGGCTGGAGGAGGTTACAGAGATAGGGAGGGGTGTAGTGGCTGGAGGAGGTTACAGAGATAGGGAGGGGTGTAGGTGCAGGAGGAGGTTGCAGAGTTAGGGAGGGGTGTAGGGGCTGGAGGAGGTTACAGAGATAGGGAGTGTTGTAGGGGCTGGAGGAGGTTACAGAAATAGGGAGTGGTGTAGCAGCTAAAGGAATTTACAGAGATAGGGAGGCGTGTAGGTGCTGGAGGAGTTTACAGAGATAGGGAGGCGTGTAGGGACTGGAGGAGGTTACAGAGATAGGGAGGGGTGTACGTGCTTGAGGAGGTTACAGAGATAGGGAGGGGTGTAGGGTCTGGAGGAGGTTACAGAGATAGGAAGGGGTGTAGGGGCTGGAGGAGGTTACAGAGATAGGGAGGGTTGTAGGGGATGGAGGATTTTACAAAGATAGTGAGGCGTGTAGGGGCTGGAGGAGGTTACAGAGATAGGGAGGGTTGTAGGGGCTGGAGGAGGTTACAGAGATTGGGAGGGGTGTAGGGTGCAGGAGGAGGTTACAGAGATAGGGAGGGGTTTGGCGGCTGGAGGAGGTTACAGAGATAGGGAGGGGTGTAGAGGCTGGAGGAGGTTACAGAGATAGGGAGGGGTGTAGCAGCTGGAGGAGTTTCCAGAGATAGGGAGGGGTGTAGAGGCTGGAGGAGGTTACAGAGATAGGGAGGGGTGTAGCGGCTGGAGGATGTTACAGAGATAGGGAGGGGTGTAGAGGCTGGAGGAGGTTACAGAGATAGGGAGGGTTGTAGGGGCAGGAGGAGGTTACATAGATATGGAGGGTTGTAGGGGGCAGGAGGAGGTTACAGAAATAGTGAGGGTTTTAGGGGCTGGAGGACGTTACAGAGATATGGAGGGTTGTACTGTCTGGAGGAGGTACAGAGATAGGGAGTGGTGTAGGGGCTGGAGGAGGTTACAGAGATAGGGAGGTGTGGAGGGGCTGGAGGAGGTTACAGAGTTAATGAGGCTTGTCGGGGCTGGAGGAGGTTACAGAGATAGGCAGGTTTGTAGCGGGCAGGAGGAGGTTACAGAGATAGGGAGGGGTGTAGGGTCTGGAGGAGGTTACAGAGATAGGGAGGGGTATAGGGTCTGGAGGAGGTTACAGAGATAAGGAGGGGTGTAGGGGCTGGATAAGGTTACAGAGATAGGGAGTGGTGTAGCGGCTAAAGGAAGTTACAGAGATGGGGAGGGGTGTAGGGGCTGGAGGAGGTCACAGAGATAGGGTGGGGTGTAGGGGCTGGAGGAGGTTACAGAGATAGGGAGGTGTGGAGGGGCTGGAGGAGGTTACAGAGTTAATGAGGCTTGTCGTGGCTGGAGGACGATACAGAGATAGGCAGGTTTGTAGCGGGCAGGAGGGGGTTACAGAGATAGGGAGGGGTGTAGGGTCTGGAGGAGGTTACAGAGATAGGGAGGGGTCTAGGGTCTGGAGGAGGTTACAGAGATAGGGAGGGGTGTAGGGGCTGGAGGAGGTTACAGAAATAGGGAGGGGTGTAGGGGCTGGAGGAGGTCACATAGATAGGGAGGGGTGTAGGTGCTGGAGGAGGTTACAGAGTTAGGGAGGGTTGTAAGGGATGGAGGATTTTACAAAGATAGTGAGGGGTGTAGGGTGCAGGAGGAGGTTACAGAGATAGGGAGGGGTTTGGCGGCTGGAGGAGGTTACAGAGATAGGGAGGGTTGTAGAGGCTGGAGGAGGTTACAGAGATAGGGAGGGGTGTATGGGCTGGAGGAGGTTACAGAGATAGGGAGTATTGTAGGGGCTGGAGGATGTTACAGAGATAGGGAGGGGTGTAGATGCTGGAAGAGGTTACAGAGATAGGGAGGGGTATAGCGGCTGGAGGAGGTTACAGAGATAGGGAGGGGTGTAGAGGCTGGAGGAGGTTACAGAGATAGGGAGGGTTGTAGGGACAGGAGGAGGTTACATCGATATGGAGGTTTGTAGGGAGCAGGAGGTGGTTACAGAAATAGTGATGGTTTTAGGGGCTGGAGGATGTTACAGAGATAGGGAGGGGTGTAGGGGCTGGAGGAGGTACAGAGATAGGGAGGGGTGTAGGGGCTGGAGGAGGTTACAGAGATAGGGAGGTTTGTAGGCGCTGGAGGAGGTTACAGAGTTAGTGAGGATTGTCGGGGCTGGAGGAGGTTACAGAGATAGGCAGGTTTGTAGCGGGCAGGAGGAGGTTACCGAGATAGGGAGGGGTGTAGAGGCTGGAGGAGGTTACAGAGATAGGGAGGTTTGTAGGGGCTGGATGATGTTACAGAGGTTGCGAGGGTTGTAGTTGCTGGAGGAGTTTACAGAGTTAGGGAGTGTTTAATGGCCTGATGGATGTTACAGAGATAGGGAGGGGTGTGGTTGCTGGAAGAGGTTACAGAGATAGGGAGGGTTGAATTGGCTGGAGGAGGTTACAGTGATAGGGAGGGTTGACGTGGCTGGAGGAGGTTACAGAGATAGGGAGGGGTTTAGGGGCTGGAGGAGGTTACAGAGATAGGGAAGGGTGTAGGGGCTGGAGGTGGTTACAGAGATAGGGAGGGGTGTAGGTGCTGCAGGAGGTTACAGAGTTGGGGAGGGTTGTAGGGGCTGGAGGTGGTTACAGAGATAGGGAGTGGTGTATGGGCTGGAGGAGGTTACACTGTTAGGGAGGGGTGTAGCGGTGGAGGAGATTGTAGAGATAGGGAGGTTTGTAAGGGCTGGAGGATGTTATAGAGATAGGGATTGTTGTAGAGGCTGCTGGAGGTTACAGAGATAGGGTGGTTGTACGTGACGGAGGGGGTTACAGAAATAAGGAGAGTTGTACGGCTTGGACGAGGTTACATAGATAGGGAGTTCTGTAAGGGGCAGGAGGGCGTTACAGAGATTGGGAGGGGTGTGGGGCTGGAGGAGTTTATAGTGATAGGGAGTGTTGTAGGTGCTGGACGATGTTACAGAGAGAGGGAGGGGTGTAGGGACTGGAGGAGGTTACAGAGATAGGGAGGGTTGTAGTGGCTTGAGGAGTTTACAGAGATAGGGAGTGTTGTAGGGGCTGGAGGAGGTTACAGAAATAGGGAGTGGTGTAGCAGCTAAAGGAAGTTACAGAGATAGGGAGGCGTGTAGGTGCTGGAGGAGTTTACAGAGATAGGGAGGCGTGTAGGGACTGGAGGAGGTTACAGAGATAGGGAGGGGTGTACGTGCCTGAGGAGGTTACAGAGATAGGGAGGGGTGTAGGGGCTGGAGGAGGTTACAGAGATAGGGAGGGTTGTAGGGGATGGAGGATTTTACAAAGATAGTGAAGGGTGTAGGGGCTGGAGGAGGTTACAGAGATAGGGAGGGTTGTAGGGGCTGGAGGAGGTTACAGAGATTGGGAGGGGTGTAGGGTGCAGGAGGAGGTTACAGAGATAGGGAGGGGTTTGGCGGCTGGAGGAGGTTACAGAGATAGGGAGGGGTGTAGAGGCTGGAGGAGGTTACAGAGATAGGGAGTGGTGTAGCAGCTGGAGGAGTTTCCAGAGATAGGGAGGGGTGTAGAGGCTGGAGGAGGTTACAGAGATAGGGAGGGGTGTAGCGGCTGGAGGATGTTACAGAGATAGGGAGGGGTGTAGAGGCTGGAGGAGGTTACAGAGATAGGGAGGGTTGTAGGGGCAGGAGGAGGTTACATAGATATGGAGGGTTGTAGGGGGCAGGAGGAGGTTACAGAAATAGTGAGGGTTTTAGGGGCTGGAGGACGTTACAGAGATATGGAGGGTTGTACTGTCTGGAGGAGGTACAGAGATAGGGAGTGGTGTAGGGGCTGGAGGAGGTTACAGAGATAGGGAGGTGTGGAGGGGCTGGAGGAGGTTACAGAGTTAATGAGGCTTGTCGGGGCTGGAGGAGGTTACAGAGATAGGCAGGTTTGTAGCGGGCAGGAGGAGGTTACAGAGATAGGGAGGGGTGTAGGGTCTGGAGGAGGTTACAGAGATAGGGAGGGGTGTAGGGTCTGGAGGAGGTTACAGAGATAAGGAGGGGTGTAGGGGCTGGAGAAGGTTACAGAGATAGGGAGTGGTGTAGCGGCTAAAGGAAGTTACAGAGATGGGGAGGGTGTAGGGGCTGGAGGAGGTCACAGAGATAGGGAGGGGTGTAGGGGCTGGAGGGGGTTACAGAGATAGGGAGGGGTGTAGGGGCTGGAGGAGGTTACAGAGATAGGGAGGTGTGGAGGGGCTGGAGGAGGTTACAGAGTTAATGAGGCTTGTCGGGGCTGGAGGACGATACAGAGATAGGCAGGTTTGTAGCGGGCAGGAGGGGGTTACAGAGATAGGGAGGGGTCTAGGGTCTGGAGGAGGTTACAGAGATAGGGAGGGGTCTAGGGTCTGGAGGAGGTTACAGAGATTGGGAGGGGTGTAGGGGCTGGAGGAGGTTACAGAAATAGGGAGGGGTGTAGGGGCTGGAGGAGGTCACAGAGATAGGGAGGGGTGTAGTGGCTGGAGGAGGTTACAGAGTTAGGGAGGGTTGTAAGGGATGGAGGATTTTACAAAGATAGTGAGGGGTGTAGGGTGCAGGAGTAGGTTACAGAGATAGGGAGGGGTTTGGCGGCTGGAGGAGGTTACAGAGATAGGGAGGGTTGTAGAGGCTGGAGGAGGTTACAGAGATAGGGAGGGGTGTAGGGTCTGGAGGAGGTTACAGAGATAGGGAGGGGTGTAGGGGCTGGAGGATGTTACAGAGATAGGGAGGGGTGTAGATGCTGGAAGAGGTTACAGAGATAGGGAGGGGTATAGCGGCTGGAGGAGGTTACAGAGATAGGGAGGCGTGTAGAGGCTGGAGGAGGTTACAGAGATAGGGAGGGTTGTAGGGACAGGAGGAGGTTACATCGATATGGAGGTTTGTAGGGAGCAGGAGGTGGTTACAGAAATAGTGATGGTTTTAGGGGCTGGAGGAGGTTACAGAGATAGGGAGGGTGTAGGGGCTGGAGGAGGTTACAGAGATAGGGAGGGGTGTAGGGGCTGGAGGAGGTACAGAGATAGGGAGGGGTGTAGGGGCTGGAGGAGGTTACAGAGATAGGGAGGTTTGTAGGCGCTGGAGGAGGTTACAGAGTTAGTGAGGATTGTCGGGGCTGGAGGAGGTTACAGAGATAGGCAGGTTTGTAGCGGGCAGGAGGAGGTTACCGAGATAGGGAGGGGTGTAGAGGCTGGAGGAGGTTACAGAGATAGGGAGGTTTGTAGGGGCTGGATGATGTTACAGAGGTTGCGAGGGTTGTAGTTGCTGGAGGAGTTTACAGAGTTAGGGAGTGTTTAATGGGCTGATGGATGTTACAGAGATAGGGAGGGGTGTGGTTGCTGGAAGAGGTTACAGAGATAGGGAGGGTTGAATTGGCTGGAGGAGGTTACAGTGATAGGGAGGGTTGACGTGGCTGGAGGAGGTTACAGAGATAGGGAGGGGTTTAGGGGCTGGAGGAGGTTACAGAGATAGGGAAGGGTGTAGGGGCTGGAGGTGGTTACAGAGATAGGGAGGGGTGTAGGGGCTGGAGGAGGTTACAGAGATAGCGAGGGGTGTAGGGGCTGGAGGAGATTACAGAGATAGGGAGTGTTGTAGGTGCTGCAGGAGGTTACAGAGTTGGGGAGGGTTGTAGGGGCTGGAGGTGGTTACAGAGATAGGGAGTGGTGTATGGGCTGGAGGAGGTTACACTGTTAGGGAGGGGTGTAGCGGTGGAGGAGATTGTAGAGATAGGGAGGTGTGTAAGGGCTGGAGGATGTTATAGAGATAGGGATTGTTGTAGAGGCTGCTGGAGGTTACAGAGATAGGGTGGTTGTACGTGACGGAGGGGGTTACAGAAATAAGGAGAGTTGTACGGCTTGGACGAGGTTACATAGATAGGGAGTTCTGTAAGGGGCAGGAGGACGTTACAGAGATTGGGAGGGGTGTGGGGCTGGAGGAGTTTATAGTGATAGGGAGTGTTGTAGGTGCTGGACGATGTTACAGAGAGAGGGAGGGGTGTAGGGACTGGAGGAGGTTACAGAGATAGGGAGTGTTGTAGGGGCTGGAGGAGGTTACAGAAATAGGGAGTGGTGTAGCAGCTAAAGGAAGTTACAGAGATAGGGAGGCGTGTAGGTGCTGGAGGAGTTTACAGAGATAGGGAGGCGTGTAGGGACTGGAGGAGGTTACAGAGATAGGGAGGGGTGTACGTTCTTGAGGAGGTTACAGAGATAGGGAGGGGTGTAGGGGCTGGAGGAGGTTACAGAGATAGGGAGGGTTGTAGGGGATGGAGGATTTTACAAAGATAGTGAGGGGTGTAGGGGCTGGAGGAGGTTACAGAGATAGGGAGGGTTGTAGGGGCTGGAGGAGGTTACAGAGATTGGGAGGGGTGTAGGGTGCAGGAGGAGGTTACAGAGATAGGGAGGGGTTTGGCGGCTGGAGGAGGTTACAGAGATAGGGAGGGTTGTAGAGGCTGGAGGAGGTTACAGAGATAGGGAGGGGTGTAGGGTCTGGAGGAGGTTACAGAGATAGGGAGGGGTGTAGGGGCTGGAGGATGTTACAGAGATAGGGAGGGGTGTAGATGCTGGAAGAGGTTACAGAGATAGGGAGGGGTATAGCGGCTGGAGGAGGTTACAGAGATAGGGAGGGGTGTAGAGGCTGGAGGAGGTTACAGAGATAGGGAGGGTTGTAGGGACAGGAGGAGGTTACATCGATATGGAGGTTTGTAGGGAGCAGGAGGTGGTTACAGAAATAGTGATGGTTTTAGGGGCTGGAGGAGGTTACAGAGATAGGGAGGGTGTAGGGGCTGGAGGAGGTTACAGAGATAGGGAGGGGTGTAGGGGCTGGAGGAGGTACAGAGATAGGGAGGGGTGTAGGGGCTGGAGGAGGTTACAGAGATAGGGAGGTTTGTAGGCGCTGGAGGAGGTTACAGAGTTAGTGAGGATTGTCGGGGCTGGAGGAGGTTACAGAGATAGGCAGGTTTGTAGCGGGCAGGAGGAGGTTACCGAGATAGGGAGGGGTGTAGAGGCTGGAGGAGGTTACAGAGATAGGGAGGTTTGTAGGGGCTGGATGATGTTACAGAGGTTGCGAGGGTTGTAGTTGCTGGAGGAGTTTACAGAGTTAGGGAGTGTTTAATGGGCTGATGGATGTTACAGAGATAGGGAGGGGTGTGGTTGCTGGAAGAGGTTACAGAGATAGGGAGGGTTGAATTGGCTGGAGGAGGTTACAGTGATAGGGAGGGTTGACGTGGCTGGAGGAGGTTACAGAGATAGGGAGGGGTTTAGGGGCTGGAGGAGGTTGCAGAGATAGGGAAGGGTGTAGGGGCTGGAGGTGGTTACAGAGATAGGGAGGGGTGTAGCGGCTGGAGGAGGTTACAGAGATAGGGAGGGTTGGAGGGGCTGGAGGAGGTTACAGAGATAGGGAGGGTTTTAGGCTCTAGAGGAGGTTACAAAGATAGGGAGGGGTGTAGGGCTGGAGGAGGTTACTGAGATAGGGAGGGGTGTAGGGGCTGGAGGAGGTTACAGAGATAGGGAGGGGTCTAGGGGCTGGAAGAGGTTACAGAGATAGGGTGGGATGTAGGGGCTGGAGGAGGTTACAGAGGTAGGGAGCGCTCTGGGACCTGGAACAGGTTACAGAGATAGTGAGGTGTGTAGGGGCTGTAGGAGGTTACAGAGATAGGGAGGGTTGGAGGGGCTGGAGGAGGTTACAGAGATAGGGACTGTTGTAGGAGGCTGGAGGAGGTTACAGAGATAGGGAGGGGTGTATGGACGTGAGGTGTTTACAGAGATAGGGATTGTTGTAGGGGCTGCAGGAGGTTACAGAGATAGGGAGGGTTGTAGGGGCTGGAGGCGGTTACAGAGATAGGGAGTGTTGTAGGGGCTGGAGGAGGTTACAGAGATAGGGTTTTTGTACGTGACGGAGGGGGTTACAGAAATAATGAGGGTTGTAAGGCTTGGAGGAAGTTACAGAGATAGGGAGGTTTGTAAGGGGCAGGAGGACGTTACAGAGATTGGGAGGGTTGTTGGGCTGGAGGTGTTTATAATGATAGGGAGTGTTGTAGGGGCGAGAGGAGGTTACAGAGATAGGGAGGGGTGTAGGGGCTGGAGGAGGTTACAGAGATATGGAGGGTTGTAGGGGCTGGAGGAGTTTACAGAAATAGGGAGGGGTGTAGTGGCTGGAGGAGGTTACAGAGATAGGGAGGGGTGTAGTGGCTGGAGGAGGTTACAGAGATAGGGAGGGGTGTAGTGGCTGGAGGAGGTTACAGAGATATGGAGGGTTGTAGGGGCTGGAGGAGTTTACAGAAATAGGGAGGGGTGTAGTGGCTGGAGGAGGTTACAGAGATAGGGAGGGGTGTAGTGGCTGGAGGAGGTTACAGAGATAGGGAGGGGTGTAGTGGCTGGAGGAGGTTACAGAGATATGGAGGGTTGTAGGGGCTGGAGGAGGCTACAGAGATAGGGAGGGGTGTAGGGTCTTGTGGAGGTTACAGAGATAGGGAGGTTTGTAGGCGCTGGACGAATTTACAGAGGTAGGGAGGGTTGTAGTGGCTTGAGGAGTATACAGAGATAGGGAGTGTTGTAGGGATTGGAGGAGGTTATAGCGATAGGGAGGGTTGTAGTGGCTTGAGGAGTATACAGAGATAGGGAGTGTATGTGATGGAGGAGGTTACAGAGATAGGGTGGGGTGTAGGGGCTGGAGGAGGTTACAGAGATAGGGAGGGGTGTAGGGGCTGGAGGAGGTTACAGAGATAGGGAGGGGTGTAGGGGCTGGAAGAAGTTACAGAGAAAGGGAGTGCTGTAGAGTCTGGAGGAGGTTACAGAGATAGGGAGGAGTGTAGGGGCTGGAGGACGTTACAGAGAAAGTGATGGGTGTAGGGGCTGGAGGAAGTTACAGAGATAGGGAGGGGTGAAGGGCCTGGAGGAGGTTACAGAGATAGGGAGGGGTGTAGGTGCTGGAGGACGTTACAGAGAAAGTGATGGGTGTAGGGGCTGGAGGAGGTTACAGAGATAGGGAGGGGTGTA
The DNA here is from genome assembly GCA_026770705.1 of Isurus oxyrinchus. Taxonomy (NCBI): domain Eukaryota; kingdom Metazoa; phylum Chordata; class Chondrichthyes; order Lamniformes; family Lamnidae; genus Isurus; species Isurus oxyrinchus. The sequence goes on along the minus strand of JANJGN010001879.1, from coordinate 50,951 downwards.
GGGGCTGGAGGAGGTTACAGAGATAGGGAGGGGTGTAGGGACTGGAGGAGGTTACAGAGATAGGGAGGGGTGTAGGGGTTGGAGGAGTTTACTGAGATAGGGAGGGGTGTAGGGGCTGGAGGAGGTTACAGAGATAGGGAGGGGTGTAGGGGCTGCAGGAGGTTACAGAGATAGGGAGGGTTGTAGGGGCTGGAGGAGGTTACAGAGATAGGGAGGGGTGTAGTGGCTGGAGGAGGTTACAGAGATAGAGAGGGGTGTACGGGCTGGAGGAGATTACAGAGATAGGGAGTGTTGTAGGTGCTGCAGGAGGTTCCAGAGTTGGGGAGGGTTGTAGGGGCTGGAGGATGTTACAGAGATAGGGAGTGGCGTATGGGTGGAGGAGTTTACACTGTTAGGGAGGGGTGTAGAGGCTGGAGGAGGTTACAGAGATAGGGAGGGTTGTAGGGACAGGAGGAGGTTACATCGATATGGAGGTTTGTAGGGAGCAGGAGGTGGTTACAGAAATAGTGATGGTTTTAGGGGCTGGAGGACGTTACAGAGATAGGGAGGCGTGTAGGGGCTGGAGGAGGTACAGAGATAGGGAGGGGTGTAGGGGCTGGAGGAGGTTACAGAGATAGGGAGGTTTGTAGGCGCTGGAGGAGGTTACAGAGTTAGTGAGGATTGTCGGGGCTGGAGGAGGTTACAGAAATAGGCAGGTTTGTAGCGGGCAGGAGGAGGTTACCGAGATAGGGAGGGGTGTAGAGGCTGGAGGAGGTTACAGAGATAGGGAGGTTTGTAGGGGCTGGATGATGTTACAGAGGTTGCGAGGGTTGTAGTTGCTGGAGGAGTTTACAGAGTTAGGGAGTGTTTAATGGCCTGATGGATGTTACAGAGATAGGGAGGGGTGTGGTTGCTGGAAGAGGTTACAGAGATAGGGAGGGTTGAATTGGCTGGAGGAGGTTACAGTGATAGGGAGGGTTGACGTGGCTGGAGGAGGTTACAGAGATAGGGAGGGGTTTAGGGGCTGGAGGAGGTTACAGAGATAGGGAAGGGTGTAGGGGCTGGAGGTGGTTACAGAGATAGGGAGGGGTGTAGGTGCTGCAGGAGGTTACAGAGTTGGGGAGGGTTGTAGGGGCTGGAGGTGGTTACAGAGATAGGGAGTGGTGTATGGGCTGGAGGAGGTTACACTGTTAGGGAGGGGTGTAGCGGTGGAGGAGATTGTAGAGATAGGGAGGTTTGTAAGGGCTGGAGGATGTTATAGAGATAGGGATTGTTGTAGAGGCTGCTGGAGGTTACAGAGATAGGGTGGTTGTACGTGACGGAGGGGGTTACAGAAATAAGGAGAGTTGTACGGCTTGGACGAGGTTACATAGATAGGGAGTTCTGTAAGGGGCAGGAGGGCGTTACAGAGATTGGGAGGGGTGTGGGGCTGGAGGAGTTTATAGTGATAGGGAGTGTTGTAGGTGCTGGACGATGTTACAGAGAGAGGGAGGGGTGTAGGGACTGGAGGAGGTTACAGAGATAGGGAGGGTTGTAGTGGCTTGAGGAGTTTACAGAGATAGGGAGTGTTGTAGGGGCTGGAGGAGGTTACAGAAATAGGGAGTGGTGTAGCAGCTAAAGGAAGTTACAGAGATAGGGAGGCGTGTAGGTGCTGGAGGAGTTTACAGAGATAGGGAGGCGTGTAGGGACTGGAGGAGGTTACAGAGATAGGGAGGGGTGTACGTGCCTGAGGAGGTTACAGAGATAGGGAGGGGTGTAGGGTCTGGAAGAGGTTACAGAGATAGGAAGGGGTGTAGGGGCTGGAGGAGGTTACAGAGATAGGGAGGGTTGTAGGGGATGGAGGATTTTACAAAGATAGTGAAGGGTGTAGGGGCTGGAGGAGGTTACAGAGATAGGGAGGGTTGTAGGGGCTGGAGGAGGTTACAGAGATTGGGAGGGGTGTAGGGTGCAGGAGGAGGTTACAGAGATAGGGAGGGGTTTGGCGGCTGGAGGAGGTTACAGAGATAGGGAGGGGTGTAGAGGCTGGAGGAGGTTACAGAGATAGGGAGTGGTGTAGCAGCTGGAGGAGTTTCCAGAGATAGGGAGGGGTGTAGAGGCTGGAGGAGGTTACAGAGATAGGGAGGGGTGTAGCGGCTGGAGGATGTTACAGAGATAGGGAGGGGTGTAGAGGCTGGAGGAGGTTACAGAGATAGGGAGGGTTGTAGGGGCAGGAGGAGGTTACATAGATATGGAGGGTTGTAGGGGGCAGGAGGAGGTTACAGAAATAGTGAGGGTTTTAGGGGCTGGAGGACGTTACAGAGATATGGAGGGTTGTACTGTCTGGAGGAGGTACAGAGATAGGGAGTGGTGTAGGGGCTGGAGGAGGTTACAGAGATAGGGAGGTGTGGAGGGGCTGGAGGAGGTTACAGTGTTAATGAGGGTTGTCGGGGCTGGAGGAGGTTACAGAGATAGGCAGGTTTGTAGCGGGCAGGAGGAGGTTACAGAGATAGGGAGGGGTGTAGGGTCTGGAGGAGGTTACAGAGATAGGGAGGGGGGTAGGGTCTGGAGGAGGTTACAGAGATAAGGAGGGGTGTAGGGGCTGGAGAAGGTTACAGAGATAGGGAGTGGTGTAGCGGCTAAAGGAAGTTACAGAGATGGGGAGGGTGTAGGGGCTGGAGGAGGTCACAGAGATAGGGAGGGGTGTAGGGGCTGGAGGGGGTTACAGAGATAGGGAGGGGTGTAGGGGCTGGAGGAGGTTACAGAGATAGGGAGGTGTGGAGGGGCTGGAGGAGGTTACAGAGTTAATGAGGCTTGTCGGGGCTGGAGGACGATACAGAGATAGGCAGGTTTGTAGCGGGCAGGAGGGGGTTACAGAGATAGGGAGGGGTCTAGGGTCTGGAGGAGGTTACAGAGATAGGGAGGGGTCTAGGGTCTGGAGGAGGTTACAGAGATTGGGAGGGGTGTAGGGGCTGGAGGAGGTTACAGAAATAGGGAGGGGTGTAGGGGCTGGAGGAGGTCACAGAGATAGGGAGGGGTGTAGTGGCTGGAGGAGGTTACAGAGTTAGGGAGGGTTGTAAGGGATGGAGGATTTTACAAAGATAGTGAGGGGTGTTGGGTGCAGGAGGAGGTTACAGAGATAGGGAGGGGTTTGGCGGCTGGAGGAGGTTACAGAGATAGGGAGGGTTGTAGAGGCTGGAGGAGGTTACAGAGATAGGGAGGGGTGTAGGGTCTGGAGGAGGTTACAGAGATAGGGAGGGGTGTAGGGGCTGGAGGATGTTACAGAGATAGGGAGGGGTGTAGATGCTGGAAGAGGTTACAGAGATAGGGAGGGGTATAGCGGCTGGAGGAGGTTACAGAGATAGGGAGGGGTGTAGAGGCTGGAGGAGGTTACAGAGATAGGGAGGGTTGTAGGGACAGGAGGAGGTTACATCGATATGGAGGTTTGTAGGGAGCAGGAGGTGGTTACAGAAATAGTGATGGTTTTAGGGGCTGGAGGAGGTTACAGAGATAGGGAGGGTGTAGGGGCTGGAGGAGGTTACAGAGATAGGGAGGGGTGTAGGGGCTGGAGGAGGTACAGAGATAGGGAGGGGTGTAGGGGCTGGAGGAGGTTACAGAGATAGGGAGGTTTGTAGGCGCTGGAGGAGGTTACAGAGTTAGTGAGGATTGTCGGGGCTGGAGGAGGTTACAGAGATAGGCAGGTTTGTAGCGGGCAGGAGGAGGTTACCGAGATAGGGAGGGGTGTAGAGGCTGGAGGAGGTTACAGAGATAGGGAGGTTTGTAGGGGCTGGATGATGTTACAGAGGTTGCGAGGGTTGTAGTTGCTGGAGGAGTTTACAGAGTTAGGGAGTGTTTAATGGGCTGATGGATGTTACAGAGATAGGGAGGGGTGTGGTTGCTGGAAGAGGTTACAGAGATAGGGAGGGTTGAATTGGCTGGAGGAGGTTACAGTGATAGGGAGGGTTGACGTGGCTGGAGGAGGTTACAGAGATAGGGAGGGGTTTAGGGGCTGGAGGAGGTTACAGAGATAGGGAAGGGTGTAGGGGCTGGAGGTGGTTACAGAGATAGGGAGGGGTGTAGGGGCTGGAGGAGGTTACAGAGATAGCGAGGGGTGTAGGGGCTGGAGGAGATTACAGAGATAGGGAGTGTTGTAGGTGCTGCAGGAGGTTACAGAGTTGGGGAGGGTTGTAGGGGCTGGAGGTGGTTACAGAGATAGGGAGTGGTGTATGGGCTGGAGGAGGTTACACTGTTAGGGAGGGGTGTAGCGGTGGAGGAGATTGTAGAGATAGGGAGGTGTGTAAGGGCTGGAGGATGTTATAGAGATAGGGATTGTTGTAGAGGCTGCTGGAGGTTACAGAGATAGGGTGGTTGTACATGACGGAGGGGGTTACAGAAATAAGGAGAGTTGTACGGCTTGGACGAGGTTACATAGATAGGGAGTTCTGTAAGGGGCAGGAGGACGTTACAGAGATTGGGAGGGGTGTGGGGCTGGAGGAGTTTATAGTGATAGGGAGTGTTGTAGGTGCTGGACGATGTTACAGAGAGAGGGAGGGGTGTAGGGACTGGAGGAGGTTACAGAGATAGGGAGGGTTGTAGTGGCTTGAGGAGTTTACAGAGATAGGGAGTGTTGTAGGGGCTGGAGGAGGTTACAGAAATAGGGAGTGGTGTAGCAGCTAAAGGAAGTTACAGAGATAGGGAGGCGTGTAGGTGCTGGAGGAGTTTACAGAGATAGGGAGGCGTGTAGGGACTGGAGGAGGTTACAGAGATAGGGAGGGGTGTACGTTCTTGAGGAGGTTACAGAGATAGGGAGGGGTGTAGGGGCTGGAGGAGGTTACAGAGATAGGGAGGGTTGTAGGGGATGGAGGATTTTACAAAGATAGTGAGGGGTGTAGGGGCTGGAGGAGGTTACAGAGATAGGGAGGGTTGTAGGGGCTGGAGGAGGTTACAGAGATTGGGAGGGGTGTAGGGTGCAGGAGGAGGTTACAGAGATAGGGAGGGGTTTGGCGGCTGGAGGAGGTTACAGAGATAGGGAGGGGTGTAGAGGCTGGAGGAGGTTACAGAGATAGGGAGGGGTGTAGCAGCTGGAGGAGTTTCCAGAGATAGGGAGGGGTGTAGAGGCTGGAGGAGGTTACAGAGATAGGGAGGGGTGTAGCGGCTGGAGGATGTTACAGAGATAGGGAGGGGTGTAGAGGCTGGAGGAGGTTACAGAGATAGGGAGGGTTGTAGGGGCAGGAGGAGGTTACATAGATATGGACGGTTGTAGGGGGCAGGAGGAGGTTACAGAAATAGTGAGGGTTTAAGGGGCTGGAGGACGTTACAGAGATATGGAGGGTTGTACTGTCTGGAGGAGGTACAGAGATAGGGAGTGGTGTAGGGGCTGGAGGAGGTTACAGAGATAGGGAGGTGTGGAGGGGCTGGAGGAGGTTACAGAGTTAATGAGGCTTGTCGGGGCTGGAGGAGGTTACAGAGATAGGCAGGTTTGTAGCGGGCAGGAGGAGGTTACAGAGATAGGGAGGGGTGTAGGGTCTGGAGGAGGTTACAGAGATAGGGAGGGGTGTAGGGTCTGGAGGAGGTTACAGAGATAAGGAGGGGTGTAGGGGCTGGAGAAGGTTACAGAGATAGGGAGTGGTGTAGCGGCTAAAGGAAGTTACAGAGATGGGGAGGGGTGTAGGGGCTGGAGGAGGTCACAGAGATAGGGAGGGGTGTAGGGGCTGGAGGGGGTTACAGAGATAGGGAGGGGTGTAGGGGCTGGAGGAGGTTACAGAGATAGGGAGGTGTGGAGGGGCTGGAGGAGGTTACAGAGTTAATGAGTCTTGTCGGGGCTGGAGGACGATACAGAGATAGGCAGGTTTGTAGCGGGCAGGAGGGGGTTACAGAGATAGGGAGGGGTGTAGGGTCTGGAGGAGGTTACAGAGATAGGGTGGGGTCTAGGGTCTGGAGGAGTTTACAGAGATAGGGAGGGGTGTAGGGGCTGGAGGAGGTTACAGAAATAGGGAGGGGTGTAGGGGCTGGAGGAGGTCACAGAGATAGGGAGGGGTGTAGTGGCTGGAGGAGGTTACAGAGTTAGGGAGGGTTGTAAGGGATGGAGGATTTTACAAAGATAGTGAGGGGTGTAGGGTGCAGGAGGAGGTTACAGAGATAGGGAGGGGTTTGGCGGCTGGAGGAGGTTACAGAGATAGGGAGGGTTGTAGAGGCTGGAGGAGGTTACAGAGATAGGGAGGGGTGTAGGGTCTGGAGGAGGTTACAGAGATAGGGAGGGGTGTAGGGGCTGGAGGATGTTACAGAGATAGGGAGGGGTGTAGATGCTGGAAGAGGTTACAGAGATAGGGAGGGGTATAGCGGCTGGAGGAGGTTACAGAGATAGGGAGGGGTGTAGAGGCTGGAGGAGGTTACAGAGATAGGGAGGGTTGTAGGGACAGGAGGAGGTTACATCGATATGGAGGTTTGTAGGGAGCAGGAGGTGGTTACAGAAATAGTGATGGTTTTAGGGGCTGGAGGAGGTTACAGAGATAGGGAGGGTGTAGGGGCTGGAGGAGGTTACAGAGATAGGGAGGGGTGTAGGGGCTGGAGGAGGTACAGAGATAGGGAGGGGTGTAGGGGCTGGAGGAGGTTACAGAGATAGGGAGGTTTGTAGGCGCTGGAGGAGGTTACAGAGTTAGTGAGGATTGTCGGGGCTGGAGGAGGTTACAGAGATAGGCAGGTTTGTAGCGGGCAGGAGGAGGTTACCGAGATAGGGAGGGGTGTAGAGGCTGGAGGAGGTTACAGAGATAGGGAGGTTTGTAGGGGCTGGATGATGTTACAGAGGTTGCGAGGGTTGTAGTTGCTGGAGGAGTTTACAGAGTTAGGGAGTGTTTAATGGGCTGATGGATGTTACAGAGATAGGGAGGGGTGTGGTTGCTGGAAGAGGTTACAGAGATAGGGAGGGTTGAATTGGCTGGAGGAGGTTACAGTGATAGGGAGGGTTGACGTGGCTGGAGGAGGTTACAGAGATAGGGAGGGGTTTAGGGGCTGGAGGAGGTTGCAGAGATAGGGAAGGGTGTAGGGGCTGGAGGTGGTTACAGAGATAGGGAGGGGTGTAGCGGCTGGAGGAGGTTACAGAGATAGGGAGGGTTGGAGGGGCTGGAGGAGGTTACAGAGATAGGGAGGGTTTTAGGCTCTAGAGGAGGTTACAAAGATAGGGAGGGGTGTAGGGCTGGAGGAGGTTACTGAGATAGGGAGGGGTGTAGGGGCTGGAGGAGGTTACAGAGATAGGGAGGGGTCTAGGGGCTGGAAGAGGTTACAGAGATAGGGTGGGATGTAGGGGCTGGAGGAGGTTACAGAGGTAGGGAGCGCTCTGGGACCTGGAACAGGTTACAGAGATAGTGAGGTGTGTAGGGGCTGTAGGAGGTTACAGAGATAGGGAGGGTTGGAGGGGCTGGAGGAGGTTACAGAGATAGGGACTGTTGTAGGAGGCTGGAGGAGGTTACAGAGATAGGGAGGGGTGTATGGACGTGAGGTGTTTACAGAGAAAGGGATTGTTGTAGGGGCTGCAGGAGGTTACAGAGATAGGGAGGGTTGTAGGGGCTGGAGGCGGTTACAGAGATAGGGAGTGTTGTAGGGGCTGGAGGAGGTTACAGAGATAGGGTTTTTGTACGTGACGGAGGGGGTTACAGAAATAATGAGGGTTGTAAGGCTTGGAGGAGGTTACAGAGATAGGGAGGTTTGTAAGGGGCAGGAGGACGTTACAGAGATTGGGAGGGTTGTTGGGCTGGAGGTGTTTATAATGATAGGGAGTGTTGTAGGGGCGAGAGGAGGTTACAGAGATAGGGAGGGGTGTAGTGGCTGGAGGAGGTTACAGAGATAGGGAGGGGTGTAGTGGCTGGAGGAGGTTACAGAGATATGGAGGGTTGTAGGGGCTGGAGGAGTTTACAGAAATAGGGAGGGGTGTAGGGGGCTGGAGGAGGTTACAGAGATAGGGAGGGTTGTAGGGGCTGGAGGAGTTTACAGAAATAGGGAGGGGTGTAGGGGCTGGAGGAGATACAGAGATAGGGAGGGGTGTAGGTGCTGGAGGAGGTTACAGAGATAGGGAGGGGTGTAGGGGCTGGAGGAGGCTACAGAGATAGGGAGGGGTGTAGGGGCTGGAGGAGGTTACAGAGATAGGGAGGGGTGTAGGGTCTTGTGGAGGTTACAGAGATAGGGAGGTTTGTAGGCGCTGGACGAATTTACAGAGGTAGGGAGGGTTGTAGTGGCTTGAGGAGGTTACAGAGATAGGGAGAGTTGTAGGGATTGGAGGAGGTTATAGCGATAGGGAGGGTTGTAGTGGCTTGAGGAGTATACAGAGATAGGGAGTGTATGTGATGGAGGAGGTTACAGAGATAGGGTGGGGTGTAGGGGCTGGAGGAGGTTACAGAGATAGGGAGGGGTGTAGGGGCTGGAGGAGGTTACAGAGATAGGGAGAGGTGTAGGGGCTGGAAGAAGTTACAGAGAAAGGGAGTGCTGTACAGTCTGGAGGAGGTTACAGAGATAGGGATGGGTGTATGGCCTGGAGGAGGTTACAGAGATAGGGAGGGGTGTAGGTGCTGGAGGACGTTACAGAGAAAGTGATGGGTGTAGGGGCTGGAGGAGGTTACAGAGATAGGGAGGGGTGTAGAGGCTGGAGGAGGTTACAGAGATAGGGAGGGGTGTAGGGACTGGAGGAGGGTACAGAGATAGGGAGGGGTGTAGGGGTTGGAGGAGTTTACTGAGATAGGGAGGGGTGTAGGGGCTGGAGGAGGTTACAGAGATAGGGAGGGGTGTAGGGGCTGCAGGAGGTTACAGAGATAGGGAGGGTTGTAGGGGCTGGAGGAGGTTACAGAGATAGGGAGAGGTGTAGTGGCTGGAGGAGGTTACAGAGATAGAGAGGGGTGTACGGGCTGGAGGAGATTACAGAGATAGGGAGTGTTGTAGGTGCTGCAGGAGGTTCCAGAGTTGGGGAGGGTTGTAGGGGCTGGAGGATGTTACAGAGATAGGGAGTGGCGTATGGGTGGAGGAGTTTACACTGTTAGGGAGGGGTGTAGCGGCTGGAGGAGATTATAGTGATAGGGAGGTGTGTAAGGGCTGGAGGATGTTATAGAGATAGGGAGTGTTGTAGAGGCTGCTGGAGGTTACAGAGATAGGGTGATTGTACGTGACGGAGGGGGTTACAGAAATAAGGAGAGTTGCACGGCTTTGAGGAGGTTGCATAGAAAGGGAGTTCTGTAAGGGGCAGGAGGACGTTACAGAGATTGGGAGGGGTGTGGGGCTGGAGGAGTTTATAGGGATAGGGAGTGTTTTAGGTGCTGGACGATGTTATAGAGAGAGGGTGGGGGTCTAGGGACTGGAGGAGGATACAGAGATAGGGAGGGGTGTAGGGGCTGGAGGAGGTTACAGAGATAGAGAGGTTTGTAGTGGCTGGAGGAGATTACAGAGATAAGGAGGGTTGTAGAGGCTGGAGGATTTTACAGAGATAGGGAGGGTTGTAGGGGCTGGAGGAGGTTACAGAGATAGGGAGTGTTGTAGGTGCTGGAGGAGGTTACAGAGATAGGGAGGTGTGTAGGGGCTGGAGGAGGTTACAGAGATAGGGAGGGTTGTAGGGGCTGGAGGAGGTTACAGAGATAGGGAGGGATGTAGGGGCTGGAGGAGGTTACAGAAATAGGGAGGGGGTTAGGGGCTGGAGGAGGTTACAGAGATAGTGAGGGTTCTTGGTCTGGGAGGAGGTTACAGAGATAGGGAGGGGTGTAGGGGCTGGAGGAGGTTATAGAGATAGGGAGGGTTGTAGGTGCTGGAGGAAGTTACAGAGATAGGGAGGGGTGTAGGGGATGGAGGAGGATACAGAGTTAGGTAGGGGTGTAGGGTCTGGAGGAGGTTACAGAGATGGGGGGGGGGTGTTGCGGCTGGAGGAGGTTACAGAGATAGGGAGGGGTGTAGGGGCTGGAGGAGGTTACAGAGATGGGGTGGGGTGTAGGGGCTGGAGGAGGTTACAGAGATAGGGAGGGTTATAGGTCTTGGAGGGGGTTACAGAGATAGGGAGGGTGTTGGGGCTGGAGGAGGTTACAGAGATAGGGAGGGGTGCAGGGGCTGGAGGAGGTTACAGAGATGGGGAGGGGTGTAGGGGCTGGAGGAGGTTACAGAGATAGTGAGGGTTATAGGTCTTGGAGGAGGTTACAGAGATAGGGAGGGTTGTAGGTGCTGGAGGAAGTTACAGAGATAGGGAGGGGTGTAGGGGATGGAGGAGGTTACAGAGATAGGGAGGGCTGTAGGTGCTGGAGGAGGTTACAGAGATAGGTAGGGGTGTAGGGGCTGGAGGAGGTTACAGAGATAGGGAGGGGTGTAGGGGCTGGAGGAGGTTACAGAGATAGGGAGGGGTGTAGGGGCTGGAGGAGGTTACAGAGATGGGGGGGGTGTAGGGGCTGGAGGAGGTTACAGAGATAGGGTGGGGTGTTGGGGCTGGAGGAGGTTACAGAGAAAGGGAGGGGTGTAGGGGCTGGAGGAGGTTACAGAGATGGGGAGGGGTGTAGGGGCTGGAGGAGGTTACAGAGATAGGGAGGGTTGTATTGGCTGGAGGAGGTTACAGAGATAGAGAGGGTTGTAGGGTCTGGAGGAGGTTACAGAAATAGGGAGGTTTGTAGCGGCTGGAGGAGGTTACAGAAATAGTGAGGGGTGTAGGTGATGGAGGAGGTTACAGAGATAGGGAGGGGTGTAGGGGCTGGAGGATTTTACAGAGATAGGGAGGGTTGTAGGGGCTGGAGGAGGTTACAGAGATAGGGAGTGTTGTAGGTGCTGGAGGAGGTTACAGAGATAGGGAGGTGTGTAGGGGCTGGAGGAGGTTACAGAGATAGGGAGGGTTGTAGGAGCTGGAAGAGGTTACAGAGATAGGGAGGGATGTAGGGGCTGGAGGAGGTTACAGAAATAGGGAGGTGGGTAGGGGCTGGAGGAGGTTACAGAGATAGTGAGGGTTATAGTTCTGGGAGGAGGTTACAGAGATAGGGAGGGGTGTAGGGGCTGGAGAAGTTTATAGAGATAGGGAGGGTTGTAGGTGCTGGAGGAAGTTACAGAGATAGGGAGGGGTGTAGGGTCTGGAGGAGGTTACAGAGATGGGGAGGGGTGTAGGGGCTGGAGGAATTTACAGAGCAAGGGAGGGGTGTAGGGGATGGAGGAGGATACAGAGATAGGTAGGGGTGTAGGGGCTGGAGGAGGTTACAGATATAGGGAGGGTGTTGGGGCTGGAGGATGTTACAGAGATAGGGAGGGGTGTAGGGGCTGGAGGAGGTTACAGAGATGGGGAGGGGTGTAGGGGCTGGAGGAGGTTACAGAGATAGGGAGGGGTGTAGTGGCTGGAGGAGGTTACAGAGATATGGAGGGTTGTAGGGGCTGGAGGAGTTTACAGAAATAGGGAGGGGTGTAGTGGCTGGAGGAGGTTACAGAGATAGGGAGGGGTGTAGGGTCTTGTGGAGGTTACAGAGATAGGGAGGTTTGTAGGCGCTGGACGAATTTACAGAGGTAGGGAGGGTTGTAGTGGCTTGAGGAGGTTACAGAGATAGGGAGAGCTGTAGGGATTGGAGGAGGTTATAGCGATAGGGAGGGTTGTAGTGGCTTGAGGAGTATACAGAGATAGGGAGTGTATGTGATGGAGGAGGTTACAGAGATAGGGTGGGGGTGTAGGGGCTGGAGGAGGTTACAGAGATAGGGAGGGGGTGTAGGGGCTGGAGGAGGACAGAGATAGGGAGAGGTGTAGGGGCTGGAAGAAGTTACAGAGAAAGGGAGTGCTGTAGAGTCTGGAGGAGGTTACAGAGATAGGGATGGGTGTATGGCCTGGAGGAGGTTACAGAGATAGGGAGGGGTGTAGGTGCTGGAGGACGTTACAGAGAAAGTGATGGGTGTAGGGGCTGGAGGAGGTTACAGAGATAGGGAGGGGTGTAGGGGCTGGAGGAGGTTACAGAGATAGGGAGGGGTGTAGGGACTGGAGGAGGTTACAGAGATAGGGAGGGGTGTAGGGGTTGGAGGAGTTTACTGAGATAGGGAGGGGTGTAGGGGCTGGAGGAGGTTACAGAGATAGGGAGGGGTGTAGGGGCTGCAGGAGGTTACAGAGATAGGGAGGGTTGTAGGGGCTGGAGGAGGTTACAGAGATAGGGAGGGGTGTAGTGGCTGGAGGAGGTTACAGAGATAGAGAGGGGTGTACGGGCTGGAGGAGATTACAGAGATAGGGAGTGTTGTAGGTGCTGCAGGAGGGTTCCAGAGTTGGGGCGGGTTGTAGGGGCTGGAGGATGTTACAGAGATAGGGAGTGGCGTATGGGTGGAGGAGTTTACACTGTTAGGGAGGGGTGTAGCGGCTGGAGGAGATTATAGTGATAGGGAGGTGTGTAAGGGCTGGAGGATGTTATAGAGATAGGGAGTGTTGTAGAGGCTGCTGGAGGTTACAGAGATAGGGTGGTTTCTACGTGACGGAGGGGGTTACAGAAATAAGGAGAGTTGCACGGCTTTGAGGAGGTTGCATAGAAAGGGAGTTCTGTAAGGGGCAGGGAGGACGTTACAGAGATTGGGAGGGGTGTGGGGCTGAGGAGTTTATAGGGATAGGGAGTGTTTTAGGTGCTGGACGATGTTATAGAGAGAGGGTGGGGGTCTAGGGACTGGAGGAGGATACAGAGATAGGGAGGGGTGTAGGGGCTGGAGGAGGTTACAGAGATAGAGAGGTTTGTAGTGGCTGGAGGAGATTACAGAGATAAGGAGGGTTGTAGAGGCTGGAGGATTTTACAGAGATAGGGAGGGTTGTAGGGGCTGGAGGAGGTTACAGAGATAGGGAGTGTTGTAGGTGCTGGAGGAGGTTACAGAGATAGGGAGGTGTGTAGGGGCTGGAGGAGGTTACAGAGATAGGGAGGGTTGTAGGGGCTGGAGGAGGTTACAGAGATAGGGAGGGATGTAGGGGCTGGAGGAGGTTACAGAAATAGGGAGGGGGTTAGGGGCTGGAGGAGGTTACAGAGATAGTGAGGGTTCTTGGTCTGGGAGGAGGTTACAGAGATAGGGAGGGGTGTAGGGGCTGGAGGAGGTTATAGAGATAGGGAGGGTTGTAGGTGCTGGAGGAAGTTACAGAGATAGGGAGGGGTGTAGGGGATGGAGGAGGATACAGAGTTAGGTAGGGGTGTAGGGTCTGGAGGAGGTTACAGAGATGGGGGGGGGGTGTTGCGGCTGGAGGAGGTTACAGAGATAGGGAGGGGTGTAGGGGCTGGAGGAGGTTACAGAGATCGGGTGGGGTGTAGGGGCTGGAGGAGGTTACAGAGATAGGGAGGGTTATAGGTCTTGGAGGGGGTTACAGAGATAGGGAGGGTGTTGGGGCTGGAGGAGGTTACAGAGATAGGGAGGGGTGCAGGGGCTGGAGGAGGTTACAGAGATGGGGGAGGGGTGTAGGGGCTGGAGGAGGTTACAGAGATAGTGAGGGTTATAGGTCTTGGAGGAGGTTACAGAGATAGGGAGGGTTGTAGGTGCTGGAGGAAGTTACAGAGATAGGGAGGGGTGTAGGGGATGGAGGAGGTTACAGAGATAGGGAGGGCTGTAGGTGCTGGAGGAGGTTACAGAGATAGGTAGGGGTGTAGGGGCTGGAGGAGGTTACAGAGATAGGGAGGGGTGTAGGGGCTGGAGGAGGTTACAGAGATAGGGAGGGGTGTAGGGGCTGGAGGAGGTTACAGAGATGGGGGGGGTGTAGGGGCTGGAGGAGGTTACAGAGATAGGGTGGGGTGTTGGGGCTGGAGGAGGTTACAGAGAAAGGGAGGGGTGTAGGGGCTGGAGGAGGTTACAGAGATGGGGAGGGGTGTAGGGGCTGGAGGAGGTTACAGAGATAGGGAGGGTTGTATTGGCTGGAGGAGGTTACAGAGATAGAGAGGGTTGTAGGGTCTGGAGGAGGTTACAGAAATAGGGAGGTTTGTAGCGGCTGGAGGAGGTTACAGAAATAGTGAGGGGTGTAGGTGATGGAGGAGGTTACAGAGATAGGGAGGGGTGTAGGGGCTGGAGGATTTTACAGAGATAGGGAGGGTTGTAGGGGCTGGAGGAGGTTACAGAGATAGGGAGTGTTGTAGGTGCTGGAGGAGGTTACAGAGATAGGGAGGTGTGTAGGGGCTGGAGGAGGTTACAGAGATAGGGAGGGTTGTAGGAGCTGGAAGAGGTTACAGAGATAGGGAGGGATGTAGGGGCTGGAGGAGGTTACAGAAATAGGGAGGTGGGTAGGGGCTGGAGGAGGTTACAGAGATAGTGAGGGTTATAGTTCTGGGAGGAGGTTACAGAGATAGGGAGGGGTGTAGGGGCTGGAGAAGTTTATAGAGATAGGGAGGGTTGTAGGTGCTGGAGGAAGTTACAGAGATAGGGAGGGGTGTAGGGTCTGGAGGAGGTTACAGAGATGGGGAGGGGTGTAGGGGCTGGAGGAATTTACAGAGCAAGGGAGGGGTGTAGGGGATGGAGGAGGATACAGAGATAGGTAGGGGTGTAGGGGCTGGAGGAGGTTACAGATATAGGGAGGGTGTTGGGGCTGGAGGATGTTACAGAGATAGGGAGGGGTGTAGCGGCTGGAGGAGATTACAGAAATAGGGAGGGGTGTAGGTGATGGAGGAGGTTACAGAGATAGGGAGGGGTGTAGGGGCTGGAGGAGGTCACAGAGATAGGGAGGGGTGTAGGGGCTGCAGGAGGTTACAGAGATAGGGAGGGGTGTCGGGGCTGGAGGAGGTTACAGAGATAGGGAGGGGGGTAGGGGCTGGAGGAGGTTACAGAGATAGTGAGGGTTATAGGTCTTGGAGGAGGTTACAGAGATAGGGAGGGGTGTAGGGGCTGGAGGAGGTTACAGAGATAGGGAGGGTTGTAGGTGCTGGAGGATGTTACAGAGATAGGGAGGGGTGTAGGGGATGGAGGAGGTTACAGAGATAGGGAGGGTTGTAGGGGCTGGAGGAGGTTACAGAGATAGGTAGGGGTGTAGGGGCTGGAGGAGGTTACAGAGATAGGGAGGGGTGTAGGGGCTGGAGGAGGTTATAGAGATAGGGAGGGGTGTGGGGCTGGAGGAGGTTACAGAGATGGGGGGGGTGTTGGGGCTGGAGGAGTTTACAGAGATAGGGAGGGGTGTAGGGGCTGGAGGAGGTTACAGAAATGGGGAGGGGTGTAGGGGCTGGAGGAGGTTACAGAGATAGGGAGGGTTGTATTGGCTGGAGGAGGTTACAGAGATAGGGAGGGTTGTAGCGTCTGGAGGAGGTTACAGAGATTGGCAGGTTTGTAGCGGCTGGAGGAGGTTACAGAAATAGGGATGGGTGTAGGTGATGGAGGAGGTTACAGAGATAGGGAGGGGTGTAGGGGCTGGAGTAGGTCACAGAGATAGGGAGGGGTGTCGGGGCTGGAGGAGGTTACAGAGATAGCGAGGGGGTGTAGTGGCTGGAGCAATTTACAGAGATAGGGAGGGGTGTAGGGGCTGGAGGAGGTTACAGAGGTAAGGAGGGGTTTAGGGGCTCGAGGAGGTTACAGAGATAGTGAGGGGTGTAGGGGCTGGAGGAGTTTACTGAGATAGGGAGGGGTGTAGGGGCTGGAGGAGGTTACAGAGATAGTGAGGGTTCTTGGTCTGGGAGGAGGTTACAGAGATAGGGAGGGGTGTAGGGGCTGGAGGAGGTTATAGAGATAGGGAGGGTTGTTGGTGCTGGAGGAAGTTACAGAGATAGGGAGGGGTGTAGGGGATGGAGGAGGATACAGAGTTAGGTAGGGGTGTAGGGGCTGGAGGAGGTTACAGAGATGGGGGGGGTGTTGGGGCTGGAGGAGGTTACAGAGATAGGGAGGGGTGTAGGGGCTGGAGGAGGTTACAGAGATGGGGAGGGGTGTAGGGGCTGGAGGAGGTTACAGAGATAGGGAGGGTTATAGGTCTTGGAGGGGGTTACAGAGATAGGGAGGGTGTTGGGGCTGGAGGAGGTTACAGAGATAGGGAGGGGTGTAGGGGCTGGAGGAGGTTACAGAGATGGGGAGGGGTGTAGGGGCTGGAGGATGGTTACAGAGATAGTGAGGGTTATAGGTCTTGGAGGAGGTTACAGAGATAGGGAGGGGTCTAGGGGCTGGAGGAGGTTACAGAGATAGGGAGGGTGGTAGGTGCTGGAGGAAGTTACAGAGATAGGGAGGGGTGTAGGGGATGGAGGAGGTTAGAGAGATAGGGAGGGTTGTAGGTGCTGGAGGAGGTTACAGAGATAGGTAGGGGTGTAGGGGCTGGAGGAGGTTACAGAGATAGGGAGGGGTGTAGGGGCTGGAGGAGGTTACAGAGATAGGGAGGGGTGTAGGGGCTGGAGGAGGTTACAGAGATGGAGGGGGTGTAGGGGCTGCAGGAGGTTACAGAGATAGGGGGGGGTGTTGGGGCTGGAGGAGGTTACAGAGAAAGGGAGGGGTGTAGGGGCTGGAGGAGGTTACAGAGATGGGGAGGGGTGTAGGGGCTGGAGGATGTTACAGAGATAGGGAGGGTTGTATTGGCTGGAGGAGGTTACAGAGATAGGGAGGGTTGTAGGGTCTGGAGGAGGTTACAGAAATAGGGAGGTTTGTAGCGGCTGGAGGAGGTTACAGAAATAGGGAGGGGTGTAGGTGATGGAGGAGGTTACAGAGATAGGGAGGGGTGTAGGGGCTGGAGGATTTTACAGAGATAGGGAGGGTTGTAGGGGCTGGAGGAGGTTACAGAGATAGGGAGTGTTGTAGGTGCTGGAGGAGGTTACAGAGATAGGGAGGTGTGTAGGGGCTGGAGAAGGTTACAGAGATAGGGAGGGTTGTAGGAGCTGGAAGAGGTTACAGAGATAGGGAGGGATGTAGGGGCTGGAGGAGGTTACAGAAATAGGGAGGTGGGTAGGGGCTGGAGGAGGTTACAGAGATAGTGAGGGTTATAGTTCTGGGAGGAGGTTACAGAGATAGGGAGGGGTGTAGGGGCTGGAAAAGTTTATAGAGATAGGGAGGGTTGTAGGTGCTGGAGGAAGTTACAGAGATAGGGAGGGGTGTAGGGGCTGGAGGAGGTTACAGAGATGGGGAGGGGTGTAGGGGCTGGAGGAAGTTACAGCGCAAGGGAGGGGTGTAGGGGATGGAGGAGGATACAGAGATAGGTAGGGGTGTAGGGGCTGGAGGAGGTTACAGATATAGGGAGGGTGTTGGGGCTGGAGGATGTTACAGAGTTAGGGAGGGGTGTAGGGGCTGGAGGAGGTTACAGAGATGGGGAGGGGTGTAGGGGCTGGAGGAGGTTACAGAGATAGGGAGGGTTGTAGGGTCTGGAGGAGGTTACAGAGATAGGGAGGTTTGTAGCGGCTGGAGGAGATTACAGAAATAGGGAGGGGTGTCGGTGATGGAGGAGGTTACAGAGATAGGGAGGGGTGTAGGGGCTGGAGGAGGTCACAGAGATAGGGAGGGGTGTAGGGGCTGCAGGAGGTTACAGAGATAGGGAGGGGTGTCGGGGCTGGAGGAGGTTACAGAGATAGGGAGGGGGGTAGGGGCTGGAGGAGGTTACAGAGATAGTGAGGGTTATAGGTCTTGGAGGAGGTTACAGAGATAGGGAGGGGTGTAGGGGCTGGAGGAGGTTACAGAGATAGGGAGGGTTGTAGGTGCTGGAGGATGTTACAGAGATAGGGAGGGGTGTAGGGGATGGAGTAGGTTACAGAGATAGGGAGGGTTGTAGGTGCTGGAGGAGGTTACAGAGATAGGTAGGGGTGTAGGGGCTGGAGGAGGTTACAGAGATAGGGAGGGGTGTAGGGGCTGGAGGAGTTTACAGAGATAGGGAGGGGTGTAGGGGCTGGAGGAGGTTACAGAAATGGGGAGGGGTGTAGGGGCTGGAGTAGGTCACAGAGATAGGGAGGGGGTGTAGTGGCTGGAGCAATTTACAGAGATAGGGAGGGGTGTAGGGGCTGGAGGAGGTTACTGAGGTAAGGAGGGGTTTAGGGGCTCGAGGAGGTTACAGAGATAGTGAGGGGTGTAGGGGCTGGAGGAGTTTACTGAGATAGGGAGGGGTGTAGGGGCTGGAGGTGGTTACAGAGATAGGGAGGGGTATAGGGGCTGGAGGAGGTTACAGAGATAGGGAGGGGTGTACGGGCTGGAGGAGGTTACAGAGATAGCGAGTGTTGTAGGTGCTGCAGGAGGTTACAGATTTGGGGAGGGTTTTAGTGGCTGGAGGAGGTTACAGAGATAGTGAGGGGTGTAGGGGCTGGAGGAGGTTACAGATTTGGGGAGGGTTTTAGTGGCTGGAGGAGGTTACAGAGATAGCGAGGGGTGTAGGGGCTGGAGGAGATTACAGAGATAGGGAGTTTTGTAGGTGCTGCAGGAGGTTACAGAGTTGGGGAGGGTTGTAGGGGCTGGAGGATGTTACAGAGATAGGGAGTGGTGTATGGGCTTGAGGAGGTTACACTGTTAGGGAGGGGTGTAGCGGCTGGAGGAGATTATAGTGATACGGAGGTGTGCAAGGGCTGGAGGATGTTATAGAGATAGGGAATGTTGTAGAGGCTGCTGGAGGTTACAGAGATAAGGTGGTTGTACATGACGGAGGGGGTTACAGAAATAGGGAGAGTTGTAAGGCTTGGAGGAGGTTAAATAGATAGGGAGTTCTGTAAGGGGCAGGAAGGCGATACAGAGATTGGGAGGGGTGTGGGGCTGGAGGAGTTTATAGGGATAGGGAGTGTTGTAGGTCCTGGACGATGTTAGAGAGAGAGGGTGGGGTGAAGGGACTGGAGGAGGTTACAGAGATAGGGAGGGGTGTAGTGGCTTGAGGAGTTTACAGAGATAGGGTGGGGTGTAGGGGCTGGAGGAGGTTACAGAGATAGGGAGGGGTGTAGGGGCTGGAGGAGGTTACAGAAATAGGGAGTGGTGTAGCGGCTAAAGGATGTTACAGAGATAGGGAGGCGTGTAGGTGCTGGAGGAGGTTACAGAGATAGGGAGGGGTGTAGGGTCTGGAGGAGGTTACAGAGATAGGGAGTGGTATAGGGTCTGGCGGAGGTTACAGAGATAGGGAGGGATGTAGGGGCGGGATGAGGTTACAGAGATAGGGAGGTTTGTAGGGGCTGGAGGAGATTACAGAGATAGGGAGGGGTGTAGCGGCTAAAGGAAGTTACAGAGATAGGGAGGCGTGTAGGTGCTGGAGGAGGTTACTGAGATAGGGAGGCGTGTAGGGCCTGGAGGAGGTTACAGAGATAGGGAGGGGGGTAGGGGCTGGAGGAGTTTACAGAGATAGGGAGAGGTGTAGGGGGCTGGAGGAGGTTACAGAGATAGGGAGGGATGTAGTGGCTGGAGGAGGTTACAGAGATAGGGAGTGTTGTAGGGGCTGGAGGAGGTTACAGAGATAGGGAGGGTTCTAGGTCTTGGAGGAGGTTACAGAGATAGGGAGGAGTGTAGGGGCTGGAGGATGTTACAGAGATAGGGAGGGGTGTAGGGGCTGGAGGAGGTTACAGAGATAGGGAGGGGTGTAGGCCCTGGAGGAGGTTACAGAGATAAGGAGTGTTGTAGTGGCTGGAGGTGGTTACAGAGATAGGGAGGGGTGTACGGGCTGGAGGAGATTGCAGAGATAGGGAGTTTTGTAGGTGCTGCAGGAGGTTACAGAGTTGGGGAGGGTTGTAGGGGCTGGAGGATGTTACAGAGATAGGGAGTGGCGTATGGGCTGGAGGAGGTTACACTGTTAGGGAGGGGTGTAGCGGCTGGAGGAGATTATAGTGATAGGGAGGTGTGTAAGGGCTGGAGTATGTTATAGAGATAGGGAGTGTTGTAGAGGCTGCTGGAGGTTACTGAGATAGGGTGGTTCTACGTGACGGAGGGTGTTACAGAAATAAGGAGAGTTATACAGCTTTGAGGAGGTTGCATAGATAGGGAGTTCTGTAAGGGGCAGGAGGACGTTACAGAGATGGGGAGGGGTGTGGGGCTGGAGGAGTTTATAGGGATAGGGAGTGTTGTAGGTGCTGGACAATGTTAAAGAGAGAGGGTGGGGTCTAGGGACTGGAGGAGGTTACAGAGATAGGGAGGGGTGTCGGGGCTGGAGGAGGTTGCAGAGATAGGGAGGGTTGTAGTGGCTGGAGGAGATTACAGAGATAGGGAGGGTTGTAGAGGCTTGAGGAGTTTACAGAAATAGGGAGGGGGGGTAGGGGCTGGAGGAGGTTACAGAGATAGTGAGGGTTATAGGTCTGGGAGGAGTTTACAGAGATAGGGAGGGGTGTAGGGGCTGGAGGAGGTTACAGAGATATGGAGGGTTGTAGGGGATGGAGGAGGATACAGAGATAGGTAGGGGTGTAGGGGCTGGAGGAGGTTACAGAGATGGGGGGGGGTGTTGGGGCTGGAGGAGGTTACAGAGATAGGGAGGGGTGTAGCGGCTGGAGGAGATTATAGTGATAGGGAGGTGTGTAAAGGCTGGAGGATGTTATAGAGATAGGGAGTGTTGTAGAGGCTGCTGGAGGTTACAGAGATAAGGTGGTTGTACATGACGGAGGGGGTTACAGAAATAGGGAGAGTTGTAAGGCTTGGAGGAGGTTAAATAGATAGGGAGTTCTGTAAGGGGCAGGAGGGCGATACAGAGATTGGGAGGGGTGTGGGGCTGGAGGAGTTTATAGGGATAGGGAGTGTTGTAGGTCCTGGACGATGTTAGAGAGAGAGGGTGGGGTGAAGGGACTGGAGGAGGTTACAGAGATAGGGAGGGTTGTAGTGGCTTGAGGAGTTTACAGAGATAGGGTGGGGTGTAGGGGCTGGAGGAGGTTACAGAAATAGGGAGTGGTGTAGCGGCTAAAGGATGTTACAGAGATAGGGAGGCGTGTAGGTGCTGGAGGAGGTTACAGAGATAGGGAGGGGTGTAGGGTCTGGAGGAGGTTACAGAGATAGGGAGGGGTATAGGGTCTGGCGGAGGTTACAGAGATAGGGAGGGATGTAGGGGCGGGATGAGGTTACAGAGATAGGGAGGTTTGTAGGGGCTGGAGGAGATTACAGAGATAGGGAGGGGTGTAGCGGCTAAAGGAAGTTACAGAGATAGGGAGGCGTGTAGGTGCTGGAGGAGGTTACTGAGATAGGGAGGCGTGTAGGGCCTGGAGGAGGTTACAGAGATAGGGAGGGGGGTAGGGGCTGGAGGAGGTTACAGAGATAGGGAGAGGTGTAGGGGGCTGGAGGAGGTTACAGAGATAGGGAGTGTTGTAGGGGCTGGAGGAGGTTACAGAGATAGGGAGGGTTCTAGGTCTTGGAGGAGGTTACAGAGATAGGGAGGAGTGTAGGGGCTGGAGGATGTTACAGAGATAGGGAGGGGTGTAGGAGCTGGAGGAGGTTACAGAGATAGGGAGGGGTGTAGGCCCTGGAGGAGGTTACAGAGATAAGGAGTGTTGTAGTGGCTGGAGGAGGTTACAGAGATAGGGAGGGGTGTACGGGCTGGAGGAGATTGCAGAGATAGGGAGTTTTGTAGGTGCTGCAGGAGGTTACAGAGTTGGGGAGGGTTGTAGGGGCTGGAGGATGTTACAGAGATAGGGAGTGGCGTATGGGCTGGAGGAGGTTACACTGTTAGGGAGGGGTGTAGCGGCTGGAGGAGATTATAGTGATAGGGAGGTGTGTAAGGGCTGGAGTATGTTATAGAGATAGGGAGTGTTGTAGAGGCTGCTGGAGGTTACAGAGATAGGGTGGTTCTACGTGACGGAGGGTGTTACAGAAATAAGGAGAGTTATACAGCTTTGAGGAGGTTGCATAGATAGGGAGTTCTGTAAGGGGCAGGAGGACGTTACAGAGATGGGGAGGGGTGTGGGGCTGGAGGAGTTTATAGGGATAGGGAGTGTTGTAGGTGCTGGACGATGTTAAAGAGAGAGGGTGGGGTCTAGGGACTGGAGGAGGTTACAGAGATAGGGAGGGTTGTAGTGGCTTGAGGAGTTTACAGAGATAGGGTGGGGTGTAGGGGCTGGAGGAGGTTACAGAAATAGGGAGTGGTGTAGCGGCTAAAGGATGTTACAGAGATAGGGAGGCGTGTAGGTGCTGGAGGAGGTTACAGAGATAGGGAGGGGTGAAGGGTCTGGAGGAGGTTACAGAGATAGGGAGTGGTATAGGGTCTGGCGGAGGTTACAGAGATAGGGAGGGATGTAGGGGCGGGATGAGGTTACAGAGATAGGGAGGTTTGTAGGGCCTGGAGGAGATTACAGAGATAGGGAGGGGTGTAGTGGCTAAAGGAAGTTACAGAGATAGGGAGGCGTGTAGGTGCTGGAGGAGGTTACTGAGATAGGGAGTCGTGTAGGGCCTGGAGGAGGTTACAGAGATAGGGAGGGGGGTACGGCCTGGAGGAGGTTACAGAGATAGGGAGAGGTGTAGGGGGCTGGAGGAGGTTACAGAGATAGGGAGGGATGTAGTGGCTGGAGGAGGTTACAGAGATAGGGAGTGTTGTAGGGGCTGGAGGAGGTTACAGAGATAGGGAGGGTTCTAGGTCTTGGAGGAGGTTACAGAGATAGGGAGGAGTGTAGGGGCTGGAGGATGTTACAGAGATAGGGAGGGGTGTAGGGGCTGGAGGAGGTTACAGAGATAGGGAGGGGTGTAGGCCCTGGAGGAGGTTACAGAGATAAGGAGTGTTGTAGTGGCTGGAGGAGGTTACAGAGATAGGGAGGGGTGTACGGGCTGGAGGAGATTGCAGAGATAGGGAGTTTTGTAGGTGCTGCAGGAGGTTACAGAGTTGGGGAGGGTTGTAGGGGCTGGAGGATGTTACAGAGATAGGGAGTGGCGTATGGGCTGGAGGAGGTTACACTGTTAGGGAGGGGTGTAGCGGCTGGAGGAGATTATAGTGATAGGGAGGTGTGTAAGGGCTGGAGTATGTTATAGAGATAGGGAGTGTTGTAGAGGCTGCTGGAGGTTACAGAGATAGGGTGGTTCTACGTGACGGAGGGTGTTACAGAAATAAGGAGAGTTATACAGCTTTGAGGAGGTTGCATAGATAGGGAGTTCTGTAAGGGGCAGGAGGAAGTTACAGAGATGGGGAGGGGTGTGGGGCTGGAGGAGTTTATAGGGATAGGGAGTGTTGTAGGTGCTGGACGATGTTAAAGAGAGAGGGTGGGGTCTAGGGACTGGAGGAGGTTACAGAGATAGGGAGGGGTGTCGGGGCTGGAGGAGGTTGCAGAGATAGGGAGGGTTGTAGTGGCTGGAGGAGATTACAGAGAGAGGGAGGGTTGTAGTGGCTGGAGGATTTTACAGAGATAGGGAGGGTTGTAGGGGCTGGAGGAGGTTACAGAGATAGGGAGGGATGTAGAGGCTTGAGGAGTTTACAGAAATAGGGAGGGGGGGTAGGGGCTGGAGGAGGTTACAGAGATAGTGAGGGTTATAGGTCTGGGAGGAGTTTACAGAGATAGGGAGGGGTGTAGGGCTGGAGGAGGTTACAGAGATATGGAGGGTTGTAGGGGATGGAGGAGGATACAGAGATAGGTAGGGGTGTAGGGGCTGGAGGAGGTTACAGAGATGGGGGGGGGTGTTGGGGCTGGAGGAGGTTACAGAGATAGGGAGGGGTGTAGCGGCTGGAGGAGATTATAGTGATAGGGAGGTGTGTAAGGGCTGGAGGATGTTATAGAGATAGGGAGTGTTGTAGAGGCTGCTGGAGGTTACAGAGATAAGGTGGTTGTACATGACGGAGGGGGTTACAGAAATAGGGAGAGTTGTAAGGCTTGGAGGAGGTTAAATAGATAGGGAGTTCTGTAAGGGGCAGGAGGGCGATACAGAGATTGGGAGGGGTGTGGGGCTGGAGGAGTTTATAGGGATAGGGAGTGTTGTAGGTCCTGGACGATGTTAGAGAGAGAGGGTGGGGTGAAGGGACTGGAGGAGGTTACAGAGATAGGGAGGGTTGTAGTGGCTTGAGGAGTTTACAGAGATAGGGTGGGGTGTAGGGGCTGGAGGAGGTTACAGAAATAGGGAGTGGTGTAGCGGCTAAAGGATGTTACAGAGATAGGGAGGCGTGTAGGTGCTGGAGGAGGTTACAGAGATAGGGAGGGGTGTAGGGTCTGGAGGAGGTTACAGAGATAGGGAGGGGTATAGGGTCTGGCGGAGGTTACAGAGATAGGGAGGGATGTAGGGGCGGGATGAGGTTACAGAGATAGGGAGGTTTGTAGGGGCTGGAGGAGATTACAGAGATAGGGAGGGGTGTAGCGGCTAAAGGAAGTTACAGAGATAGGGAGGCGTGTAGGTGCTGGAGGAGGTTACTGAGATAGGGAGGCGTGTAGGGCCTGGAGGAGGTTACAGAGATAGGGAGGGGGGTAGGGGCTGGAGGAGGTTACAGAGATAGGGAGAGGTGTAGGGGGCTGGAGGAGGTTACAGAGATAGGGAGGGATGTAGTGGCTGGAGGAGGTTACAGAGATAGGGAGTGTTGTAGGGGCTGGAGGAGGTTACAGAGATAGGGAGGGTTCTAGGTCTTGGAGGAGGTTACAGAGATAGGGAGGAGTGTAGGGGCTGGAGGATGTTACAGAGATAGGGAGGGGTGTAGGGGCTGGAGGAGGTTACAGAGATAGGGAGGGGTGTAGGCCCTGGAGGAGGTTACAGAGATAAGGAGTGTTGTAGTGGCTGGAGGAGGTTACAGAGATAGGGAGGGGTGTACGGGCTGGAGGAGATTGCAGAGATAGGGAGTTTTGTAGGTGCTGCAGGAGGTTACAGAGTTGGGGAGGGTTGTAGGGGCTGGAGGATGTTACAGAGATAGGGAGTGGCGTATGGGCTGGAGGAGGTTACACTGTTAGGGAGGGGTGTAGCGGCTGGAGGAGATTATAGTGATAGGGAGGTGTGTAAGGGCTGGAGTATGTTATAGAGATAGGGAGTGTTGTAGAGGCTGCTGGAGGTTACAGAGATAGGGTGGTTCTACGTGACGGAGGGTGTTACAGAAATAAGGAGAGTTATACAGCTTTGAGGAGGTTGCACAGATAGGGAGTTCTGTAAGGGGCAGGAGGACGTTACAGAGATGGGGAGGGGTGTGGGGCTGGAGGAGTTTATAGGGATAGGGAGTGTTGTAGGTGCTGGACGATGTTAAAGAGAGAGGGTGGGGTCTAGGGACTGGAGGAGGTTACAGAGATAGGGAGGGGTGTCGGGGCTGGAGGAGGTTGCAGAGATAGGGAGGGTTGTAGTGGCTGGAGGAGATTACAGAGAGAGGGAGGGTTGTAGTGGCTGGAGGATTTTACAGAGATAGGGAGGGTTGTAGGGGCTGGAGGAGGTTACAGAGATAGGGAGGGATGTAGAGGCTTGAGGAGTTTACAGAAATAGGGAGGGGGGGTAGGGGCTGGAGGAGGTTACAGAGATAGGGAGGGTTATAGGTCTGGGAGGAGGTTACAGAGATAGGGAGGGGTGTAGGGGCTGGAGGAGGTTACAGAGATATGGAGGGTTGTAGGGGATGGAGGAGGATACAGAGATAGGTAGGGGTGTAGGGGCTGGAGGAGGTTACAGAGATGGGGGGGGTGTTGGGGCTGGAGGAGGTTACAGAGATAGGGAGGGGTGTAGGGGCTGGAGGAGGTTACAGAGATGGGGAGGGGTGTAGGGGCTGGAGGAAGTTACAGAGATAGGGAGAGGTGTAGGGGATGGAGGAGGTTACAGAGATGGGGAGGGGTGTAGGGGCTGGAGGAAGTTACAGAGATAGGGAGAGGTGTAGGGGATGGAGGAGGATACAGAGATAGGTAGGGGTGTAGAGGCTGGAGGAGGTTACAGATATAGGGAGGGTGTTGTGGCTGGAGGAGGTTACTGAGATAGGGAGGGGTGTAGGGGCTGGAGTAGGTTACAGAGATGGGGAGGGGTGTAGGGGCTGGAGGAGGTTACAGAGATAGGGAGGGTTGTAGGGTCTGGAGGAGGTTACAGTGATAGGGAGGTTTGTAGCGGCTGGAGGAGGTTAAAGAAATAGGGAGGGGTGTAGGTGATGGAGGAGGTTACAGAGATAGGGAGGGGTGTATGGGCTGGAGGAGGTTGCAGAGATAGGGAGGGGTGTCGGGGCTGGAGGAGGTTACAGAGATAGGGAGGGGTTTAGTGGCTGGAGCAATTTACAGAGATAGGGAGGGGTGTAGGGGCTGGACGAGGTTACAGAGATAAGGAGGGGTGTAGGGGCTCGAGGAGGTTACAGAGATAGGGAGGGGGTAGGGGCTGGAGGAGGTTACAGAGATAGTGAGGGTTATAGGTCTTGGAGGAGGTTACAGAGATAGGGAGGGGTGTAGGGGCTGGAGGAGGTTACAGAGATAGGGAGGGTTGTAGGTGCTGGAGGAAGTTACAGAGATAGGGAGGGGTGTAGGGGATGGAGGAGGTTACAGAGATAGGGAGGGTTGTAGGTGCTGGAGGAGGTTACAGAGATAGGTAGGGGTGTAGGGGCAGAGGAGGTTATAGAGATAGGGAGGGGTGTAGGGGCTGGAGGAGGTTACAGAGATAGGGAGGGGTGTAGGGGCTGGAGGAGGTTACAGAGATGGGGGGGGTGTAGGGGCTGGAGGAGGTTACAGAGATAGGGGGGGGTGTTGGGGCTGGAGGAGGTTACAGAGATAGGGAGGGCTGTAGGGGCTGGAGGAGGTTACAGAGATGGGGAGGGGTGTAGGGGCTGGAGGAGGTTACAGAGATAGGGAGGGTTGTATTGGCTGGAGGAGGTTACAGAGATAGGGAGGGTTGTAGGGTCTGGAGGAGGTTACAGAGATAGGGAGGTTTGAAGCGGCTGGAGGAGGTTACAGAAATAGGGAGGGGTGTAGATGATGGAGGAGGTTACAGAGATAGGGAGGGGTTTAGGGGCTGTAGGAGGTTACAGAGATAGCGTGGGGGTGTAGTGGCTGGAGCAATTTACAGAGATAGGGAGGGGTGTAGGGGCTGGAGGAGGTTACAGAGATAAGGCGGGGTGTAGGGGCTCAAGGAGGTTACAGGGATAGGGAGGGGTGTAGTGGCTGGAGGAGTTTACTGAGATAGGGAGGGGTGTAGGATCTGGAGGAGGTTACAGAGATAGGGAGGGGTGTAGGGGCTGGAGGAGGTTACAGAGATAGGGAGGGGTGTACGGGCTGGAGGAGGTTACAGAGATAGGGAGGGTTTCTATTGGCTGGAGGAAGTTACAGAGATAGGGAGGTTTGCAGGGGCTGGAGGAGGTTACAGAAATAGGGAGGGGTGTATGGGCTGGAGGAGGTTACACTGTTATGGAGGGGTGTAGCGGCTGGAGCAGATTATAGAGATAGGGAGGTGTGTAATGGCTGGAGAGATGTTACAGAGATAGGGATGGATGTAGGGGCTGGAGGAAGTTACAGAGATAGGGAGTGGTGTATGGGCTGGAGGAGGTTACAGAGATAGGGAGGGGTGTAGGTGATGGAGGAGGTTACAGAGATAGGGAGGGGTGTAGGCGCTGGAGGAGGTCACAGAGATAGGGAGGGGTGTCGGGGCTGGAGGACGTTACAGAGATAGCGAGCGGGTGTAGTGGCTGGAGCAATTTACAGAGATAGGGAGGGGTGTAGGGGCTGGAGGTGTTTACAGAGATAAGGAGGGGTTTAGGGGCTCGAGGAGGTTACAGAGATAGGGAGGGGTGTAGTGGCTGGTGGAGTTTACTGAGATAGGGAGGGGTGTAGGGGCTGGAGGAGGTTACAGAGATAGGGAGGTGTGTAGGGGCTGGAGGAGGTTACAGAGATCGGGAGGGGTGTACGGGCTGGAGGAGGTTACAGAGATAGGGAGTGTTGTAGATGCTGCAGGAGGTTACAGATTTGGGGAGTGTTGTAGGTGCTGCAGGAGGTTACAGATTTGGGGAGTGGTGTATGGGCTGGAGGAGGTTACAGAGATAAGGTGGTTGTACATGACGGAGGGGGTTACAGAAATAGGGAGAGTTGTAAGGCTTGGAGGAGGTTAAATAGATAGGGAGTTCTGTAAGGGGCAGGAAGGCGTTACAGAGATTGGGAGGTGTGTGGGGCTGGAGGAGTTTATAGTGATAGGGAGTGTTGTAGGTCCTGGACGACGTTAGAGAGAGAGGGTGGGGTGTAGGGACTGGAGGAGGTTACAGAGATAAAGAGGGTTGTAGTGGCTTGAGGAGTTTACAGAGATAGGGAGGGGTGTAGGGGGTGGAGGAGGTTACAGAGATAGGGAGGGGTGTAGCGGCTAAAGGATGTTACAGAGATAGGGAGGCGTGTAGGTGCTGGAGGAGGTTACAGAGATAGGGAGGCGTGTAGGTGCTGGAGGAGGTTACAGAGATAGGGAGGGGTGTAGGGGCTGGAGGAGGTTACAGAGATAGGGAGGGGTGTAGGGGCTGGAGGAGGTTACAGAGATAGGGAGGGGTGTAGGGGCTGGAGGAGGTTACAGAGATAGGGAGGGGTATAGGGTCTGGCGGAGGTTACAGAGATAGGGAGGGATGTAGGGGCGGGATGAGGTTACAGAGATAGGGAGGTTTGTAGGAGCTGGAGGAGGTTACAGAGATAGGGAGGGTTCTAGGTCTTGGAGGAGGTTACAGAGATAGGGAGGAGTGTAGGTGCTGGAGTAGGTTACAGAGATAGGGAGGGGTGTAGGGGCTGGAGGAGGTTACAGAGATAGGGAGGGGTGTAGGGGCTGGAGGAGGTTACAGAGATAGGGAGCGTTGTAGGTGCTGGCGGAGGTTATAGAGATAGGGAGGGGTGTAGGGGCTGGAGGAGGTTACAGAGATAGGGAGGGGTGTAGGGGCTGGAGGAGGTTACAGTGATAGGGAGGGTTTCTATTGGCTGGAGGAGGTTACAGAGATAGGGAGGTTTTCAGGGGCTGGAGGAGGTTACAGAAATAGGGAGGGGTGTATGGGCTGGAGGAGGTTACACTGTTATGGAGGGGTGTAGCGGCTGGAGCAGATTATAGAGATAGGGAGGTGTGTAATGGCTGGAGGATGTTACAGAGATAGGGATGGATGTAGGGGCTGGAGGAGGTTACAGAGATAGGGAGTGGTGTATGGGCTGTAGGAGGTTACAGAGATAGGGAGGGGTGTAGGGGCTGGAGGAGGTTACAGAGATAGGGAGGGGTTAGCGGCTGGAGAAGGTTACAGAGATAGGGAGGGTTGTAGGGGCCGGACGAGGTTACAGAGATAGGGAGGGGTGTAGGTGCTGGAGGAGGATACAGATATAGGGAGGGTTGTAGTGGCTTGAGGAGTTTACAGAGATAGGGAGGGGTGTATGGGCTGGAGGAGGTTACAGAGATAGGGAGGGGTGTAGGGGCTGGTGGAGGTTACAGAGATAGGGAGAGGTGTAGTGGCTGTTGGAGCTTACAGAGATAGGGAGGGTTGTAGGGGCTGGAGGAGGTTACAGAAATAGGGAGGGGTGTAGGTGCTGGAGGAGGTTACAGAGATAGGGAGGGGTGTAGGGGCTGGAGGAGGTTACAGAGATAGGGAGGGGTGTAGGGGCTGGAGGAGGTTACAGTGATAGGGAGGGGTGTAGGGGCTGGAGGATGTTACAGAGATAGGGAGGTGTGTAGGGGGCTGGAGGAGGTTACAGAGATAGGGAGGGGTGTAGGGACTGGAGGAGGTTACAGTGATAGGGAGGGGTGTAGGGGCTGGAGGGGGTTACAGAGATAGGGAGGGGTGTAGGGGCTGGAGGAGGTTACAGAGTTGGGGAGGGTTGTAGCGGCTGGAAGAGGTTACAGAGATCGGGAGGTTTGAACGGGCTGGAGGAGGTTACAGAGTTAGGGCGGTTTGTGTGGTGCAGGACGAGTTTGCAGTGATAGGGAGGGTTGTAGGGGACAGGAGGACATTTCAGAAAAAGAGAGGGTTGTTGGGGCTGGAGGAGGTTACAGAGTTAGGGAGAGTTTAGAGGCAGGAGGAGGTTACAGAGATAGGGAGTGTTGTGGGAGCTAGAGGAGGTTACAGTGATAGTGAGGAGTGTAGGGGCGGGAGGAGTTACAGAGTTAGGGAGGGGCGAAGGCAGGAGGAGTTTACAGACATGGGGAGTGTTGTAGGGGCTGGAGGGGGTTACAGAAATAGGGAGGGTTGTAAGGCTTGGAGGAGGTTACAGAGATAGGGAGGTTTGTAAGTGGCAGGAGGACGTTGCAGAGATTGGGAGGGTTGTGGGGCTGGAGGAGTTTATAGTGATAGGGAGTGTTGTAGGGGCTAGAGGAGGTTACAGGGATAGGGAGGGGTGTAGAGGCTGGAGGAGGTTACAGAGATAGGGAGGGGTTTAGGCGCTGGAGGAGGTTACAGAGATAGGGAGGGTTGTAGGGGCTGGACGAACTTTCAGAGATAGGGAGAGTTGTAGGGGCTAGAGGAGGTTACAGAGATAGGGAGGGGTGTAGGGGCTGGAGGAGGTTACAGAGATAGGGAGGGGTTTAGGCGCTGGAGGAGGTTACAGAGATAGGGAGAGTTGTAGGGGCTGGAGGATGTTACAGAGATAGGGAGGGGTGTAGGGGCTGGAGGATGTTACAGAGATAGGGAGGGGTGTAGGTACTGGAGGAGGTTACAGAGATAGGGAGGGGTGTAGGGGCAGGATGAGGTTACAGAGATAGGGAGGGGTGTAGGGGCTGGAGGAGGTTACAGAGATAGGGAGGGTTGTAGGGGCTGGAGGAGGTTACAGAGATAGGGAGGGGTGTAGGTGCTGGAGGAGGTTACAGACATATGGAGGGGTGTAGGGGCTGGAGGAGGTTACAGAGATAGGGAGGGGTGTAGGGAGGTGGAGGAGGTTACAGAGATAGAGAGGGGTGTAGGGGCTGGAGGAGGTTACAGAGATAGGGAGGGGTGTAGGGGCTGGAGGAGGTTACAGAGATAGGGAGGGGTGTAGGGGCTGGAGGAGGTTACAGAGATAGGGAGTGGTGTAGGTGCTGGAGGAGGTTACAGAGATAGGGAGGGTGTAGGTGTTGGAGGAGGTTACAGAGATAGGGAGGGGTGTAGGGTCTTGAGGAGGTTACAGAGTTAGGGAGTTTTGTGTGGGGCAGGAGGATGTTACAGAAAAAGGGAGGGTATCAGGAAGGGAGGGAGGATGTGAGTGAGTGAGAGTGAGGGAGAAGGAGTGCGAGAGAGATTGGGTGTGAGTAAGTTAGTTTGAGTGAGACAGGGTGTGAGTGAGAGAGAGAGTGTGAGAGTGAGAGAGAGAGAGATGGTGTGAGAGAGACAGAGTGGGAGGGTTTGAGTGATAGGGAGAGAGAGAGAGGGTGTCAGAGAGACAGAGAGGGAGGGTTTCAGAGAGAGAGAGAGGGTGTGAGTGAGAGTTAGAGAGAGAGAGGATGAGAGTGAGCAAGTGGGAGGTGGTGAGAGAGATAGAGAGAGAGAGAGGGTGTGTTGAGAAAGAGAGCGAGGGTGTGAGTGAGAGAGAGTGAAGATGTGAGTGAGATGGAGAGAGGGGGAGAGGGTGTGAGAGAGAGAGGGAGAGAGACGGTGTGAGATAGAGAAAAAGAGGGTGTGAGTGAGAGAGAGAGAGGGTGTGTGAGAGAGAGAGAGAGACAGACGGTGTGAATGAGTGAGAGAGAGAGAGTGTGGGAGTGAGAGAGAGAGAGAGAGATAGAGGGTGTGAGTGAGTGAATGAGAGAGGGTGTGAGTGAGAGAGAGAGAGGGAGGGTGTGAGTGAGAGAGAGAGAGAGGGAGGGTGTGAGTGAGAGAGAGAGAGGGAGGGTGTAAGAGAGTGAGAGAGAGAGGGTGTGAGAGAGAGAGCATGAGGTGGTGTGAAAGAGAGAGAGAGGGTGTGAGTGAGAGAGAGAGAGAGAGGGTGTGAGTGAGAGAGACAGAGAGGGTGTGAAAGAGAGAGAGAGGGTGCGAGTGTGAGAGAGAGATGGTCTGAGTTAGAGAGGGAGAGAGAGGGTGTGAGTGAGAGATAGAGAGAGGTTGTGAGTGAGAGAGAGAGAGGGAGGGTGATAGTGAGAGAGTGAGAGGGTGTGAGTGAGAGAGAGAGAGGGTGTGAGTGAGAGAGAGAGGGTGTGAGTGAGTGAGTGAGAGAGGGTGAGTGAGTGAATGAGAGAGGGTGTGAGTGAGTGAGAAAGAGAGGGTGTGAGTGAGAGAGAGGGAGGGTGAGAGTGAGAGAGAGACTGTGAGAGAGAGAGGGTGTGAGTGAGAGTGAGAGAGAGGGTGTGAGTCAGAGAGAGAGAGGGTGTGAGAGAGAGAGGGAGGGTGTGAGTGAGAGAGAGAGAGAGGGTGTGAGTGAGAGAGAAAGAGAGGGTGTGAAAGAGAGAGAGAGGGTGCAAGTGAAAGATAGAGAGAGAGGGTGTGAGTGAGTGACAGAGAGGGTGTGAGTGAGAGAGAGTGAGAGAGGGTGAGTGAGTGACAGAGACAGAGGGTGTCAGTGAGAGAGAGAGAGAGAGGGTGTGAGTGAGAGAGAGTGAGAGAGGGTGTGAGTGAGAGAGAGTGAGAGAGGGTGAGTGAGTGACAGAGACAGAGGGTGTGAGTGAGAGAGAGAGAGATAGAGGGTGTGAGTGAGAGAGAAAGAGGGAGGGTGTAAGAGAGTGAGAGAGAGAGAGTGTGAGAGAGAGAGGGTGTGATTGAGAGAGAGTGAGGGGGTGTGAAAGAGAGAGAGAGGGTGTGAGTGAGTGAGAGAGAGATGATCTGAGAGAGAGAAAGAGAGAGGGAGGGTATGAGTGAGTGAGAGAGAGGGGTCTGTGAGAGAGAGAGGGTGAGAGTGAGTGAGAGAGAGAGTGTGTGAGTGAGATTAGAAAGGTTGTGAGTGAGAGTGAGGGTGTGAGTGAGAGAGAGAGATGGTCTGAGTGAGAGAAAGAGAGAGGGAGGGTTTGAGTGAGTGAGAGAGAGTGTCTGTGAGAGAGAGAGAGGGTGTGAGTGAGAGAGAAAGAGGGAGGGTGTAAGAGAGTGAGAGAGAGAGGGTGTGAGAGAGAGAGGGTGTGACTGAGAGAGCGTGAGGGGGTGTGAAAGAGAGAGAGAGGGTGTGAGTGAGAGAGAGAGAGGGTGTGAGTGAGAGAGAGATGATCTGAGAGAGAGAAAGAGAGAGGGAGGGTATGAGTGAGTGAGAGAGAGGGGTCTGTGAGAGAGAGAGGGTGTGAGAGAGAGAGAGAGAGGGGGTGTGAGTGAGAGAAAGGGGTGTGAGTGAGAGAGAGGGGGTGTGAGTGAGAGATTGAGAGAGAGGGTGTGAGTGAGTGACAGAGAGAGGCAGGGTGGGAGTGAGAGAGAGAGGGAGGGTGTAAGAGAGTGAGAGAGAAGAGGGTGTGAGTGAGAGAGAGTGAGGGGGTGTGAAAGAGAGAGAGAGGGTGAGAGTGAGAGAGAGAGATGGTCTGAGTGAGAGAAAGAGAGAGGGAGAGTACGAGTAAGTGAGAGAGAGTGTCTGTGAGAGAGAGAGAGGGTGTGAGTGAGTGAGAGAGATAGAGGTTGTGAGTGAGAGTGAGGGTGTGAGTGAGAGAGAGAGAGTGTGTGAGTGAGAGAGATAGAGCGACGGTGTGAGTGAGTGAGAGAATGTGTGAGTGAGTAAGAGAGACAGGGAGGGTATGAGTGAGTGAGAGAGAGAGGGTGTGAGTGAGAGTGAGGGTGTGAATGAGAGAGAGAGATGGTCTGAGTGAGAGAAAGAGAGAGGGAGGGTATGAGTGAGTGAGAGAGATAGAGGTTGTGAGTGAGAGTGAGGGTGTGAGTGAGAGAGAGAGAGTGTGTGAGTGAGAGAGATAGAGCGACGGTGTGAGTGAGTGAGAGAGAGAGGGTGTGAGTGAGAGAGAGAGATGGTCTGAGTGAGAGAAAGAGAGAGGGAGGGTATGAGTGAGTGAGAGAGAGTGTCTGTGAGAGAGAGGGTGTGAGTGAGTGAGAGAGATAGAGGTTGTGAGTGAGAGTGAGGGTGTGAGTGAGAGAGAGAGAGTGTATGAGTGAGAGAGATAGAGTGACGGTGTGAGTGAGTGAGAGAATGTGTGAGTGAGTAAGAGAGACAGGGAGGGTTTGAGTGAGTGAGAGAGAGAGAGGGTGTGAGTGATTGAGAGAGACGGAGAAAAAGGGTGTGAGTGTGAGAGAGAGAGGGCGGGTGTGATTGAGATAGAGAGAGAGAGGGTTTGGGAGAGAGAGAGGGTTTCAGAGAGAGAGAGGGTATGAGTGAGAGAGAGAGAGGGAGGATGTGAGTGAGAGAGAGAGGGATGGTGTGAGTGAGAGAGAGAGGGAGTGAGTGAGAGAGATAGAGAGGGAGTGAGTGAGAGAGAGAGAGAGAGGGAAATGTGAGTGATAGAGAGAGAGCGAGGATGTGAGTGAGAGGGAGGGTGTGAGTGAAAGAGAGACAGAGGGAGAGTGTGAGTGAGAGAGAGAGGGTGTGAGGGAGTGAGAAAGAGAGAGAGTGTGTGTGAGTGAGAGAAAGTGTGAGTGAGAGAGATAGAGAGAGAGGGTGTGAGTGAGAGAGAGAGAGAGAGAGAGGGTGTGAGGGAAAGAGATAGAGGGTGTGATTGAGAGAGAGAGAGAGGGTGTGAGTGAGAGAGAGAGAGAGGGTGTGAGTGAGAGAGTGAGAGAGAGGGTGTGAGAGAGAGAGGGTGTGAGAGAGAGAGCATGAGGTGGTGTGAAAGAGAGAGAGAGGGTGTGAGTGAGAGAGAGAGAGAGAGGGTGTGAGTGAGAGAGACAGAGAGGGTGTGAAAGAGAGAGAGAGGGTGCGAGTGTGAGAGAGAGATGGTCTGAGTTAGAGAGGGAGAGAGAGGGTGTGAGTGAGAGATAGAGAGAGGTTGTGAGTGAGAGAGAGAGAGGGAGGGTGATAGTGAGAGAGTGAGAGGGTGTGAGTGAGAGAGAGAGAGGGTGTGAGTGAGAGAGAGAGAGGGTGTGAGTGAGAGAGAGAGGGTGTGAGTGAGTGAGTGAGAGAGGGTGAGTGAGTGAATGAGAGAGGGTGTGAGTGAGTGAGAAAGAGAGGGTGTGAGTGAGAGAGAGGGAGGGTGAGAGTGAGAGAGAGACTGTGAGAGAGAGAGGGTGTGAGTGAGAGTGAGAGAGAGGGTGTGAGTCAGAGAGAGAGAGGGTGTGAGAGAGAGAGGGAGGGTGTGAGTGAGAGAGAGAGGGAAGGTGTGAGTGAGAGAGAAAGAGAGGGTGTGAAAGAGAGAGAGAGGGTGCAAGTGAAAGATAGAGAGAGAGGGTGTGAGTGAGTGACAGAGAGGGTGTGAGTGAGAGAGAGTGAGAGAGGGTGAGTGAGTGACAGAGACAGAGGGTGTCAGTGAGAGAGAGAGAGAGAGGGTGTGAGTGAGAGAGAGTGAGAGAGGGTGAGTGAGTGACAGAGACAGAGGGTGTCAGTGAGAGAGAGAGAGAGAGGGTGTGAGTGAGTGACAGAGACAGAGGGTGTGAGTGAGAGAGAGGGGCTGTGAGTGAGAGAGAGAGAGATAGAGGGTGTGAGTGAGAGAGAGAGGTGTGAGTGAGAGAGAGAGAGGGTGTGAGTGAGTGACAGAGACAGAGGGTGTGAGTGAGAGAGAGGGGCTGTGAGTGAGAGAGAGAGAGATAGAGGGTGTGAGTGAGAGAGAGAGAGAGAGGGTGTGAGTGAGAGAGAGAGGTGTGAGTGAGAGAGAGTGAGAGAGGGTGTGAGTGAGAGAGAGAGAGAGAGAGGGTGTGAGTGAGTGACAGAGACAGAGGGTGTGAGTGAGAGAGAGAGAGATAGAGGGTGTGAGTGAGAGAGAGAGAGAGGGTGTGAGTGAGAGAGAAAGAGGGAGGGTGTAAGAGAGTGAGAGAGAGAGGGTGTGAGAGAGAGAGGGTGTGACTGAGAGAGCGTGAGGGGGTGTGAAAGAGAGAGAGAGGGTGTGAGTGAGAGAGAGAGAGATGATCTGAGAGAGAGAAAGAGAGAGGGAGGGTATGAGTGAGTGAGAGAGAGGGGTCTGTGAGAGAGAGAGGGTGAGAGTGAGTGAGAGAGAGAGTGTGTGAGTGAGATTAGAAAGGTTGTGAGTGAGAGTGAGGGTGTGAGTGAGAGAGAGAGATGGTCTGAGTGAGAGAAAGAGAGAGGGAGGGTTTGAGTGAGTGAGAGAGAGTGTCTGTGAGAGAGAGAGAGGGTGTGAGTGAGAGAGAAAGAGGGAGGGTGTAAGAGAGTGAGAGAGAGAGGGTGTGAGAGAGAGAGGGTGTGACTGAGAGAGCGTGAGGGGGTGTGAAAGAGAGAGAGAGGGTGTGAGTGAGTGAGAGAGAGATGATCTGAGAGAGAGAAAGAGAGAGGGAGGGTATGAGTGAGTGAGAGAGAGGGGTCTGTGAGAGAGAGAGAGGGTGAGAGTGAGTGAGAGAGATGATCTGAGTGAGAGAAAGAGAGAGGGAGAGTACGAGTAAGTGAGAGAGAGTGTCTGTGAGAGAGAGAGAGGGTGTGAGTGAGTGAGAGAGATAGAGGTTGTGAGTGAGAGTGAGGGTGTGAGTGAGAGAGAGAGAGTGTGTGAGTGAGAGAGATAGAGCGACAGTGTGAGTGAGTGAGAGAATGTGTGAGTGAGTAAGAGAGACAGGGAGGGTATGAGTGAGTGAGAGAGAGAGGGTGTGAGTGAGAGAGAGAGAGAGGGTGTGAGTGAGTGACAGAGACAGAGGGTGTGAGTGAGAGAGAGGGGCTGTGAGTGAGAGAGAGAGAGATAGAGGGTGTGAGTGAGAGAGAAAGAGGGAGGGTGTAAGAGAGTGAGAGAGAGAGGGTGTGAGAGAGAGAGGGTGTGACTGAGAGAGCGTGAGGGGGTGTGAAAGAGAGAGAGAGGGTGTGAGTGAGAGAGAGATGATCTGAGAGAGAGAAAGAGAGAGGGAGGGTATGAGTGAGTGAGAGAGAGGGGTCTGTGAGAGAGAGAGAGGGTGAGAGTGAGTGAGAGAGATGGTCTGAGTGAGAGAAAGAGAGAGGGAGAGTACGAGTAAGTGAGAGAGAGTGTCTGTGAGAGAGAGAGAGGGTGTGAGTGAGTGAGAGAGATAGAGGTTGTGAGTGAGAGTGAGGGTGTGAGTGAGAGAGAGAGAGTGTGAGTGAGAGTGAGGGTGTGAGTGAGAGAGAGAGAGTGTGTGAGTGAGAGAGATAGAGCGACGGTGTGAGTGAGTGAGAGAATGTGTGAGTGAGTAAGAGAGACAGGGAGGGTATGAGTGAGTGAGAGAGAGAGGGTGTGAGTGAGAGAGAGAGATGGTCTGAGTGAGAGAAAGAGAGAGGGAGGGTATGAGTGAGTGAGAGAGATAGAGGTTGTGAGTGAGAGTGAGGGTGTGAGTGAGAGAGAGAGAGTGTATGAGTGAGAGAGATAGAGCGACGGTGTGAGTGAGTGAGAGAATGTGTGAGTGAGTAAGAGAGACAGGGAGGGTTTGAGTGAGTGAGAG
This sequence comes from Isurus oxyrinchus, assembly GCA_026770705.1. Lineage (NCBI taxonomy): Eukaryota > Metazoa > Chordata > Chondrichthyes > Lamniformes > Lamnidae > Isurus > Isurus oxyrinchus. The sequence continues at coordinate 13,972 of JANJGN010001879.1, read as the reverse complement.
AGAGAGAGGGTGTGAGTGATTGAGAGAGACGGAGAAAAAGGGTGTGAGTGTGAGAGAGAGAGGGCGGGTGTGATTGAGATAGAGAGAGAGAGGGTTTGGGAGAGAGAGAGGGTTTCAGAGAGAGAGAGGGTGTGAGTGAGAGAGCGAGAGGGAGGATGTGAGTGAGAGAGAGAGGGATGGTGTGAGTGAGAGAGAGAGGGAGTGAGTGAGAGAGATAGAGAGGGAGTGAGTGAGAGAGAGAGAGAGAGGGAAATGTGAGTGATAGGGAGAGAGCGAGGATGTGAGTGAGAGGGAGGGTGTGAGTGAAAGAGAGACAGAGGGAGAGTGTGAGTGAGAGAGAGAGGGTGTGAGGGAGTGAGAAAGAGAGAGAGTGTGTGTGAGTGAGAGAGAGAGAAAGTGTGAGTGAGAGAGATAGAGAGAGAGGGTGTGAGTGAGAGAGAGAGAGAGAGAGAGGGTGTGAGGGAAAGAGATAGAGGGTGTGATTGAGAGAGAGAGAGAGGGTGTGAGTGAGAGAGAGAGAGAGGGTGTGAGTGAGAGAGTGAGAGAGAGGGTGTGAGTGAGTGAGAGAGAGAGATGAGAAGATGTGAGTGAGAGAGAGAGAGAGAGGGTGTGATGAGTGAGAGGGAGAGATGGTGTGAGTGAGAGAGAGAGAGAGAGAGGGTGTGATGAGTGAGAGGGAGAGATGGTGTGAGTGAGAGAGAGACAGGGAGGGTGTGCTTGAGAGAGAGAGAGAGGGAGGGTGTGAGTGAAAGAGAGAGAGAGAGAGGTTGTGACTGAGAGTGAAAGAGGGAGGGTTTGAGTGAAATAGAGAGAGAGAGAGAGAGAGGGTGTGCATGAGAGAGAGAGAGAGGGTGTGCGTGAGAGAGAGAGAGAGGGAGTGAGGGAGAGAGAGAGAGAGTGAGAGTGAGAGACAGAAGGTGTGAGTGAGAGGGAGAGAGAGAGAGGGTGTGAGTGAGAGACAAAGAGAGAGGGTGTGAGTGAGAGAGAGAGAGAGAGGGTGTGAGTGAGAGAGAGAGGGTGTGAGTGAGAGAGAGAGAGAAAGGCTCTGAGTGAGAGAGAGAGAGGGTGTGAGTGAGAGAGAGAGATAGAGGGTGTGAGTGAGAGAGAGAGAGATAGAGGGTGTGAGTGAGTGACAGAGACAGAGGGTGTGAGTGAGAGAGAGAGAGAGAGGGTGTGAGTGAGAGAGAAAGAGGGAGGGTGTAAGAGAGTGAGAGAGAGAGAGAGGGAGGGTTTGAGTGAGTGAGAGAGAGTGTCTGTGAGAGAGAGAGAGGGTGTGAGTGAGAGAGAAAGAGGGAGGGTGTAAGAGAGTGAGAGAGAGAGGGTGTGAGAGAGAGAGGGTGTGACTGAGAGAGCGTGAGGGGGTGTGAAAGAGAGAGAGAGGGTGTGAGTGAGAGAGAGAGAGATGATCTGAGAGAGAGAAAGAGAGAGGGAGGGTATGAGTGAGTGAGAGAGAGGGGTCTGTGAAAGAGAGAGGGTGAGAGTGAGTGAGAGAGAGAGTGTGTGAGTGAGATTAGAAAGGTTGTGAGTGAGAGTGAGGGTGTGAGTGAGAGAGAGAGATGGTCTGAGTGAGAGAAAGAGAGAGGGAGGGTTTGAGTGAGTGAGAGAGAGTGTCTGTGAGAGAGAGAGAGGGTGTGAGTGAGAGAGAAAGAGGGAGGGTGTAAGAGAGTGAGAGAGAGAGGGTGTGAGAGAGAGAGGGTGTGACTGAGAGAGCGTGAGGGGGTGTGAAAGAGAGAGAGAGGGTGTGAGTGAGTGAGAGAGAGATGATCTGAGAGAGAGAAAGAGAGAGGGAGGGTATGAGTGAGTGAGAGAGAGGGGTCTGTGAGAGAGAGAGAGGGTGAGAGTGAGTGAGAGAGATGATCTGAGTGAGAGAAAGAGAGAGGGAGAGTACGAGTAAGTGAGAGAGAGTGTCTGTGAGAGAGAGAGAGGGTGTGAGTGAGTGAGAGAGATAGAGGTTGTGAGTGAGAGTGAGGGTGTGAGTGAGAGAGAGAGAGTGTGTGAGTGAGAGAGATAGAGCGACAGTGTGAGTGAGTGAGAGAATGTGTGAGTGAGTAAGAGAGACAGGGAGGGTATGAGTGAGTGAGAGAGAGAGGGTGTGAGTGAGAGAGAGAGAGAGGGTGTGAGTGAGTGACAGAGACAGAGGGTGTGAGTGAGAGAGAGGGGCTGTGAGTGAGAGAGAGAGAGATAGAGGGTGTGAGTGAGAGAGAAAGAGGGAGGGTGTAAGAGAGTGAGAGAGAGAGGGTGTGAGAGAGAGAGGGTGTGACTGAGAGAGCGTGAGGGGGTGTGAAAGAGAGAGAGAGGGTGTGAGTGAGAGAGAGATGATCTGAGAGAGAGAAAGAGAGAGGGAGGGTATGAGTGAGTGAGAGAGAGGGGTCTGTGAGAGAGAGAGAGGGTGAGAGTGAGTGAGAGAGATGGTCTGAGTGAGAGAAAGAGAGAGGGAGAGTACGAGTAAGTGAGAGAGAGTGTCTGTGAGAGAGAGAGAGGGTGTGAGTGAGTGAGAGAGATAGAGGTTGTGAGTGAGAGTGAGGGTGTGAGTGAGAGAGAGAGAGTGTGAGTGAGAGTGAGGGTGTGAGTGAGAGAGAGAGAGTGTGTGAGTGAGAGAGATAGAGCGACGGTGTGAGTGAGTGAGAGAATGTGTGAGTGAGTAAGAGAGACAGGGAGGGTATGAGTGAGTGAGAGAGAGAGGGTGTGAGTGAGAGAGAGAGATGGTCTGAGTGAGAGAAAGAGAGAGGGAGGGTATGAGTGAGTGAGAGAGATAGAGGTTGTGAGTGAGAGTGAGGGTGTGAGTGAGAGAGAGAGAGTGTATGAGTGAGAGAGATAGAGCGACGGTGTGAGTGAGTGAGAGAATGTGTGAGTGAGTAAGAGAGACAGGGAGGGTTTGAGTGAGTGAGAGAGAGAGAGGGTGTGAGTGATTGAGAGAGACGGAGAAAAAGGGTGTGAGTGTGAGAGAGAGAGGGCGGGTGTGATTGAGATAGAGAGAGAGAGGGTTTGGGAGAGAGAGAGGGTTTCAGAGAGAGAGAGGGTGTGAGTGAGAGAGCGAGAGGGAGGATGTGAGTGAGAGAGAGAGGGATGGTGTGAGTGAGAGAGAGAGGGAGTGAGTGAGAGAGATAGAGAGGGAGTGAGTGAGAGAGAGAGAGAGAGGGAAATGTGAGTGATAGGGAGAGAGCGAGGATGTGAGTGAGAGGGAGGGTGTGAGTGAAAGAGAGACAGAGGGAGAGTGTGAGTGAGAGAGAGAGGGTGTGAGGGAGTGAGAAAGAGAGAGAGTGTGTGTGAGTGAGAGAGAGAGAAAGTGTGAGTGAGAGAGATAGAGAGAGAGGGTGTGAGTGAGAGAGAGAGAGAGAGAGAGGGTGTGAGGGAAAGAGATAGAGGGTGTGATTGAGAGAGAGAGAGAGGGTGTGAGTGAGAGAGAGAGAGAGGGTGTGAGTGAGAGAGTGAGAGAGAGGGTGTGAGTGAGTGAGAGAGAGAGATGAGAAGATGTGAGTGAGAGAGAGAGAGAGAGGGTGTGATGAGTGAGAGGGAGAGATGGTGTGAGTGAGAGAGAGAGAGAGAGAGGGTGTGATGAGTGAGAGGGAGAGATGGTGTGAGTGAGAGAGAGACAGGGAGGGTGTGCTTGAGAGAGAGAGAGAGGGAGGGTGTGAGTGAAAGAGAGAGAGAGAGAGGTTGTGACTGAGAGTGAAAGAGGGAGGGTTTGAGTGAAATAGAGAGAGAGAGAGAGAGAGGGTGTGCATGAGAGAGAGAGAGAGGGTGTGCGTGAGAGAGAGAGAGAGGGAGTGAGGGAGAGAGAGAGAGAGTGAGAGTGAGAGACAGAAGGTGTGAGTGAGAGGGAGAGAGAGAGAGGGTGTGAGTGAGAGACAAAGAGAGAGGGTGTGAGTGAGAGAGAGAGAGAGAGGGTGTGAGTGAGAGAGAGAGAGAGAGTGTGTGAGTGAGAGAGAGGGAGAGTGTGAGTGAGAGAGAGAGAGAGGGTGTGAGTGAGAGACAAAGAGAGAGGGTGTGAGTGAGAGAGAGAGAGAGAGAGGGTGTGAGTGAGAGAGAGAGAGAGTGTGTGAGTGAGAGAGAGGGAGAGTGTGAGTGAGAGAGAGAGAGAGAGTGTGTGAGTGAGAGAGAGGGAGAGTGTGAGTGAGAGAGAGAGAGAGAGAGGGTGTGAGTGAGAGAGAGGGAGAGTGTGAGTGAGAGAGAGAGAGAGAGGGTGTGAGTGAGAGAGAGGGAGAGTGTGAGTGAGAAAAAGAGAGTAGGAGGGTGTGAGTGAGAGAGAGAGAGAGGGTTGGTGTGAGTAAGACAGAGAGAGTGTGTGAGTGAGCGAGATAGAGCGATGGTGTGAGTGAGTGAGTGAGAGAAGGTGTGAGTGAGTGAGAGAGAGAGAGGGGGTGAGTGAAAGAGATAGAGAGAGGGTGTGAGTGAGAGAGAGCGAGAGGGTGTGAGTGAGAGAGAGAGAGGGTGTGAGTGAGAGAGAGAGAGAGAGAGGGTGTGAGTGAGAGAGAGAGACAGGGAGGGTGTGAGTGAGAGAGAGAGTGTGAGTGAGAAAAAGAGAGTAGGAGCGTGTGAGAGAGAGAGAGAAAGAGAGGGAGGGCGTGAGTAAGACAGAGAGAGTGTGTGAGTGACCGAGATAGAGCGACGGTGTGAGTGAGTGAGTGAGAGAAGGTGTGAGTGAGTGAGAGAGAGAGAGGGTGTGAGTGAGAGAGAGAGAGAGAGAGAGGGTGTGATGAGTAAGAGGGAGAGAGAGGGAAGGTATGAGTGATTGTGAGAGAGATAGAGAGGGTGTGAGTGAGTGAGAGAGAGAGGGTGTGAGTGAGAGTGAAAGAGGGAGGGTGTGAGTGAGAGAGAGTGAGGGAGGGTGTGATTGAGAGAGAGAGAGGGTGTGACTGAGAGTGAAAGAGGTAGGGTGTGAGTGAAAGAGAGAGAGAGAGAGTGGGCGTGCATGAGAGAGAGAGAGAGGGTGTGAGTGAGAGAGAGAGAGAGAGAGGGTGTGATGAGTGAGTGAGAGAGACAGGGAGGATGTGAGTGAGTGAGAGAGAGATAGAGAGGGTGTGAGTGAGAGAGAGAGAGAGGGTGTGAGTGAGAGTGAAAGAGGGAGGGTGTGAGTGAAAGAGAGAGGGTGTGACTGAGAAAGAGAGAGAGCTAAGGTGTGAGTGTGAGAGAGAGAGATGGCGTGAGTGAGAGAGAGGGGGAGAGAGGGTGAGATTGAGAGATAGTGAGAGGGTGTGGGTGAGAGAGTCAGAGAGGGTGTGAAAGAGAGAGAGGGGGTGTGAGTGAGAGAGACAGAGAGGGTGTGAAAGAGAGAGAGGGAGTGTGAGTGAGAGAGAGAGATGGTCTGAGTTAGAGACGGACGGAGAGAGTGTGAGTGAGTGAGCGAGTGGGTGTCTGTGAGAGAGAGAGAGGTTGTGAGTGAGAGATAGAGAGTGTGAGTGAGAGATAGAGAGGGAGGGTGTGAGTGAGAGAGAGAGAGAGTGTGAGTGAGAGAGAGAGGGTGTGAGTGAGAGATAGAGAGGGAGGGTGAAAGTGAATGAGAGAGAGAGAGGGTGTGAGTGAGAGAGAGGGTGTGAGTGAGAGAGAGAGGGTGTGAGTGAGAGAGAGAGAGGGAGGGTGTGAGTGAGAGAGAGAGAGGGTGTGAGTGAGAGAGAGAGAGGGAGGGTGTGAGTGAGAGAGAGAGGGAGGTTGTGAATGAGAGAGAGAGAATGAGTGAGTGAGAGAGTGAGGGAGCGAGTGAGAGAGAGAGAGAGGGAGTGAGTGAGAGAGAGAGAGAGGGAGTGAGTGAGAGAGAGAGAGAGGGAGTGAGTGAGAGAGAGAGAGAGGGAGTGAGTGAGAGAGAGAGAGAGGGAGTGAGTGAGAGAGAGAGAGAGGGAGGATGTGAGTGAGAGAGACAGAGGGAGGATGTCAGTGAGAGAGAGAGAGGTTGTGAGGGAGTGAGAGAGAGAGAGAGGGTGTGAGTGAGAGAGAGAGAGAGGGTGTGAGTGAGAGAGAGAGAGAGGGTGTGAGTGAGTGAGAGAGAGAGAGGGTGTGAGTGAGAGAGAGAGGGTGTGAGTGAGAGAGAGAGAGAGAGGTTGTGAGTGAGAGATAGAGAGTGTGAGTGAGAGATAGAGAGGAAGGGTGTGAGTGAGAGATAGGGAGGGAGGGTGAAAGTGAATGAGAGAGAGAGACGGTGTGAGTGAGAGAGAGAGGGTGTGAAAGAGAGAGAGAGAGGGTGTGAGTGAGAGAGAGAGAGAGAGAGAAAGTGTGTGAGTGAGAAAGAGAGAGAGAGGGTGTGAGTATGAGAGAGAGAGAATTTGTGAGTGAATGAGTGAGAAAGGGTGTGAGTGAGAGAGAGAGAAAGTGTGAGTGAGAGAGAGAGGGTGTGTGAGTGAGAGAGAGAGAGAGGGAGGGTGTGAGTGAGTGAGAGAGAGATAGAGAGTGTATGAGTGAGAGAGAATAAGAGAGGGTGTGAGTGAGAAAGAGTGAGAGCCGATGTGAATGAGAGAGAGAGAGGGAGGCTGTGAGTGAGAGTTAGAGAGGGAGGGTGTGAGTGAGAGATAGCAAGGGAGGGTGTGAGTGAGAGAGAGAGGGAGGGTGAAAGTGAGTGAGAGAGAGAGAGGGTCTGAGTGAGAGAGAGGGGGTGTGAGTGAGAGATTGAGAGAGAGGGTGTGAGTGAGTGACAGAGACAGAGGGTGGGAGTGAGTGAGAGAGATGGAGGGTGTAAGAGAGTGAGAGAGAGAGGGTGTGAGTGAGAGAGAGGGGGTGTGATTGAGAGAGAGAGAGGGTGTGAGTGAGAGAGAGAGAGAGAGGGTGTGAGTGAGTGACAGAGACAGAGGGTGGGAGTGAGTGAGAGAGATGGAGGGTGTAAGAGAGTGAGAGAGAGAGGGTGTGAGTGAGAGAGAGGGGGTGTGATTGAGAGAGAGAGAGGGTGTGAGTGAGAGAGAGAGGGTGTGATTGAGTGAGAGTGAGGGAGTGTGAAAGAGAGAGAGAGGGTGTGAGTGAGAGAGAGAGATGGTCTGAGTGAGAGAAAGAGAGAGGGAGGGTATGAGTGAGTGAGAGAGAGAGTGTGTGAGTGAGAGAGATAGAGCGACGGTGTGAGAGAGTGAGAGAATGTGTGAGTGAGTAAGAGAGACAGGGAGGGTGTGAGTGAGTGAGAGAGCGTGAGTGTGTGCGTGAGTGAGAGACAGAGAGAGGGTGTGAGTGAGCGAGAGTGAGAGAGAGGGTGTGAGTGAGAGAGAGAGAGGGAGAGAAAGGGTGTTAGTGTGATAGAGAGAGAGAGGGTTTGAGAGAGAGAGAGAGAGAGGGTGTGAGTGAGAGAGAGAGGGAGGTTGTGAATGAGAGAGAGAGAATGAGTGAGTGAGAGAGTGAGGGAGCGAGTGAGAGAGAGAGAGAGGGAGTGAGGGAGTGAGAGAGAGAGAGAGGGTGTGAGTGAGAGAGAGAGAGAGAGGGTCTGAGTGAGAGAGAGAGAGGGTGTGAGTGAGAGAGAGAGAGGATGTGAGTGATAGAGACAGAGGGAGGATGTCAGTGAGAGAGAGAGAGGTTGTGAGGGAGTGAGAGAGAGAGAGAGGGTGTGAGTGAGAGAGAGAGAGGGTGTGAGTGAGAGAGAGAGGGTGTGAGTGAGAGAGAGAGAGGGTGTGAGTGAGAGAGAGAGGGTGTGAGTGAGAGAGAGAGGGTGTGAGTGAGAGAGAGAGAGAAAGGCTCTGAGTGAGAGAGAGAGAGGGTGTGAGTGAGAGAGGAGAGATAGAGGGTGTGAGTGAGAGAGAGAGAGATAGAGGGTGTGAGTGAGTGACAGAGACAGAGGGTGTGAGTGAGAGAGAGAGAGAGAGGGTGTGAGTGAGAGAGAAAGAGGGAGGGTGTAAGAGAGTGAGAGAGAGAGGGTGTGAGAGAGAGAGGGTGTGACTGAGAGAGCGTGAGGGGGTGTGAAAGAGAGAGAGAGGGTGTGAGTGAGAGAGAGAGAGATGATCTGAGAGAGAGAAAGAGAGAGGGAGGGTATGAGTGAGTGAGAGAGAGGGGTCTGTGAAAGAGAGAGGGTGAGAGTGAGTGAGAGAGAGAGTGTGTGAGTGAGATTAGAAAGGTTGTGAGTGAGAGTGAGGGTGTGAGTGAGAGAGAGAGATGGTCTGAGTGAGAGAAAGAGAGAGGGAGGGTTTGAGTGAGTGAGAGAGAGTGTCTGTGAGAGAGAGAGAGGGTGTGAGTGAGAGAGAAAGAGGGAGGGTGTAAGAGAGTGAGAGAGAGAGGGTGTGAGAGAGAGAGAGAGAGGGTGTGAGTGAGAGAGAGAGAGTGTGTGAGTGAAAGAGATAGAGCGACGGTGTGAGTGAGTGAGAGAATGTGTGAGTGAGTAAGAGAGACAGGGAGGGTTTGAGTGAGTGAGAGAGAGAGAGGGTGAGAGTGATTGAGAGAGATGGAGAAAAAGGGTGTGAGTGTGAGAGAGAGAGGGAGGGTGTGATTGAGATAGAGAGAGAGAGGGTTTGAGAGAGAGAGAGGGTTTGAGAGAGAGAGAGGGTTTGAGAGAGAGAGAGGGTGTGAGTGAGAGAGAGAGAGGGAGGATGTGAGTGAGAGGGAGAGAGAGGGAGGGAGTGAGTGAGAGAGAGAGGGATGGTGTGAGTGAGAGAGAGAGAGGGAGTGAATGAGAGAGAGAGGGATGGTGTGAGTGAGAGAGAGAGAGGGTGTGAGTGAGAGAGAGAGAGGGAGGATGTGAGTGAGAGGGAGAGAGAGGGAGGGAGTGAGAGAGAGAGAGAGGGAGTGTGTGAGAGAGATAGAGAGGGAGTGAGTGAGAGAGAGAGAGGGAAATGTGAGTGATAGAGAGAGAGCGAGGATGTGAGTGAGAGGGAGGGTGTGAGTGAAAGAGAGACAGAGGGAGAGTGTGAGTGAGAGAGAGAGAAAGTGTGAGTGAGAGAGAGAGAGAGAGAGAGAGAGAGGGAAGGTGTGAGTGAGAGAGAGAGAGGGTGTGAGTGAGATTGAAAAAGGGAGTGTGTGAGTGAGAGAGAGAGAGAGAGGGTGTGATGAGTGAGAGGGAGAGATAGTGTGAGTGAGAGAGAGACAGGGAGGTTGTGATTGAGAGTGAGAGAGAGTGAGGGTGTGAGTGAAAGAGAGAGAGAGAGAGAGAGGGTGTGACTGAGAGTGAAAGAGGGAGGGTGTGAGTGAAAGAGAGAGTAGGAGGGTGTGAGTGAGAGAGAGAGAGAGAGTGTGAGTGAGGAAGAGAGAGTAGGAGGGTGTGAGTGAGAGAGAGAGAGAGAGTGTGAGTGAGAAAGAGAGAGTAGGAGGGTGTGAGTGAGAGAGAGAGAGAGGGGGGGTGTGAGTAAGACAGAGAGAGTGTGTGAGTGAGAGAGATAGAGTGACGGTGTGAGAGAGTGAGAGAATATGTGAGTGAGTAAGAGAGACAGGGAGGGTATGAGTGAGTGAGAGAGAGAGGGTGTGAGTGAGTGAGAGTGAGAGAGAGGGTGTGACTGATTGAGAGCGGAGAGAAAGGGTGTGAGTGAGAGAGAGAGAGAGGGAGGGTGTGATTGAGATAGAGAGAGAGAGGGTTTGAGAGAGAGAGAGAGAGGGTTTGTAAGAGAGAGAGGGAGGGTGTGGGGTGAGAGAGAGAGAGGGAGTGAGTGAGAGAGAGAGAGAGGGAATGCGTGAGAGAGAGAAGAAGGGAGGATGTGAGTGATAGAGAGAGAGAGGGAGGATGTGAGTGAGAGGGATGGTGAGAGTGAGAGAGAGACAGAGGGAGTGTGTTAGTGAGAGAGAGAGAGGTTGTGAGGGAGTTAGAGAGAGAGAGACAGTGTGAGAGAGAGGGACGGTGTGAGTGAGAGAGAGACAGAGGGAGGGTGTGAGTGAGAGAGGGAGTGAGTGAGAGAGAGAGATAGAAAAGGGGTGTGAGTGAGAGAGAAAGAGAGAGGGTGTGAGTGAGAAAGAGAGAGGGTGTGAGTGAGCGAGAGTGAGAGAGAGGGTGTGACTGATTGAGAGAGAAGGAGAGAAAGGGTGTGAGTGAGAGAGAGAGAGAGGGAGGGTGTGAGTGAGAGAGAGAGAGAGGGTTTGTAAGAGAGAGAGAGAGGGTGTGATTGAGATGAGTTAGAGAGAGAGAGGGTTGAGAGATGAGAGAGAGAGAGAGGGTGTGATGAGAGTAGAGAGAGAGAGGTTTGAGAGAGAGAGAGAGAGTGTGAGGTGAGAGAGAGAGGAGAGGGTGTGGGTGAGAGAGAGAGGGAGGGTGTGATGAGAGAGAGATGTGAGGGAGTTAGAGAGAGAGAGAGGGTGTGAGAGAGAGGGTAGTGTGAGAGAGAGAGAGGACAGAGGGAGGGTGTGAGTGAGAGAGAGAGAGAGGGTGTGAGTGAGAGAGAGAGAGAGGATGAGGAGAGAAGGAGGGTGTGAGTGAGGAGGGTGTGAGTGAGAGAGAGAGAGAGGGAGTGAGTGAGAGAGAGAGATAGAAAAGGGGTGTGAGTGAGAGAGAAAGAGAGAGTGTGTGAGTGAGAAAGAGAGAGGGTGTGAGGGAAAGAGATAGAGAGGGTGTGAGTGAGAGAGCGTGAGTGTGGCGTGAGTGAGAGACAGACGAGAGGGTGTGAGTGAGCGAGAGTGAGAGAGAGGGTGTGACTGATTGAGAGAGAAGGAAGAGAAGGGTGTGAGTGAGAGAGAGAGAGAGGGTGTGAGTGAGCGAGAGTGAGAGAGAGGGTGTGAGTGAGCGAGAGTGAGAGAGAGGGTGTGACTGATTGAGAGAGAAGGAGAGAAAGGGTGTGAGTGAGAGAGAGAGAGGAGAGGGTTGTGAGTGAGAAAGAGAGAGGGTGGAGGGAAAGAGATAGAGAGGGTGTGAGTGAGAGAGCGTAAGTGTGGCGTGAGTGAGAGACAGAGAGAGGGTGTGAGTGAGCGAGAGTGAGAGAGAGGAGGGTGTGACTGATTGAGAGAGAAGGAGAGAAAGGGTGTGTAGTGGAGTGAGAGAGAGAGAGAGGGAGGGTGTGATTGAGATAGAGAGAGAGGGTTTGAGAGAGAGAGAGAGGGTGTGAGTGAGAGAGAGAGAGAGAGGGAGGGTTGTGAGTGAGAGAGAGAGAGGGAGTGAGAGAGAGAGAGAGAGAGAGAGTGAGTGAGAGAGAGACAGATGGGAGGATGTGAGTGATAGAGCGAGAGGGAGGATGTGAGTGAGAGGGATGGTGGTGAGTGAGAGAGAGACAGAGGGAGGATGTGAGTGAGAGACGAGAGAGAGGGAGAGTGAGGTGAGAGAGAGAGGTTGTGAGTGAGAGACAGAGAGAGGGTGTGAAGTGAGGCGAGAGTGAGAGAGAGGGTGTGACTGGAAAGGGTATGAGTGAGGAGAGAGAGAGAGAGAGGGTGTGATTGAGATAGAGAGAGAGAGAGGGTTTGAGAGAGAGAGAGGGTTTGTAAGAGAGAGAGAGGGTGTGAGTGAGAGAGAGAGGGAGGGTGTGAGTGAGAGAGAGAGATGGAGTGAGTGAGAGAGAGAGAGGGAGTGAGTGAGAGAGAGAGGGAGTGAGTGAGAGAGAGAAGAAGGGAGGATGTGAGTGAGAGGGATGGTGAGAGTGAGAGAGAGACATAGGGAGTGTCTTAGTGAGAGAGAGAGAGGTTATGAGGGAGTTAGAGAGAGAGAGGGGTGTGAGTGAGAGGGACGGTGTGAGTGAGAGAGAGACAGAGGGAGGGTGTGAGTGAGAGAGAGAGAGAGGGAGTGAGTGGAGAGAGAGAGATAGAAAAGGGGGTGTGAGTGAGAGAGAAAGAGAGAGTGTGTGAGTGAGAAAGAGAGAGGGTGTGAGGGAAAGAGATAGAGAGGGTGTGATTGAGAGAGAGAGAGAAGGTGTGAGTGAGAGAGAGGGACGGTGTGAGTGAGAGAGAGACAGAGGGAGGGTGTGATTGAGATAGAGAGAGAGAGGGTTTGAGAGAGAGAGAGAGAGGGTTTGTAAGAGGAGAGAGGGAGGGTGGTGGGTGAGAGAGAGAGGGGAGGGTGTGAGTGAGAGAGAGAGAGGGAGTGAGTGAGAGAGAGAGAGAGGGAGTGAGTGAGAGAGAGAAGAAGGGAGGATGTGGAGTGATAAGGATGTGAGTGAGAGGGATGGTGAGAGTGAGAGAGAGACAGAGGGAGTGTGTTAGTGAGAGAGAGAGAGGTTGTGAGGGAGTTAGAGAGAGGGTGTGAGTGAGAGGGACGGTGTGAGTGAGAGAGAGAGACAGAGGGAGGGAGTGAGTGAGAGAGAGAGAGGGGTGTGAGGGAAAAGAGATAGAGAGGGTGTGATTGAGAGAGCGTGAGTGTGGCTGTGAGTGAGAGACAGAGAGAGGGTGTGAGTGAGCGAGAGTGAGAGAGAGGGGTGTGACTGATTGAGAGAGAAGGAGAGAAAGGGTGTGAGTGAGAGAGAGAGAGAGGGAGGGTGTCAGTGAGAGAGAGAGAGAGGGTTGTGAGTGAGCGAGAGTGAGAGAGAGGGTGTGACTGATTGAGAGAGAAGGAGAGAAAGGGTGTGAGTGAGAGAGAGAGAGAGGGAGGGTGTCAGTGAGAGAGAGAGAGAGGAATGAGTGAGAGAGAGAGAGGTTGTGAGGGAAAGAGATAGAGAGGGTGTGAGTGAGTGAGAGAGAGGGTGGCGTGAGTGAGAGACAGAGAGAGGGTGTGAGTGAGAGAGAGACAGAGGGAGGGTGTGAGTGAGAGAGGGAGGTGAGTGAGAGAGAGAGATAGAAAAGGGGTGTGAGTGAGAGAGAAAGAGAGAGGGTTGTGAGTGAGAAAGAGAGAGGGTGTGATGTGAGCGAGAGTGAGAGAGAGGGTGTGACTGATTGAGAGAGAGCGAGAGAGGGTGTGAGTGAGAGAGAGTGAGAGAGAGGGTGTGACTGATTGAGAGAGAGAGAGAGAAAGGGTGTGAGTGAGAGAGAGAGAGAGAGAGGGTTTGAGAGAGAGAGAGAGAGAGGGGTGTGAGTGAGAGAGAGAGAGGAAGGATGTGTGAGAGGGAGAGAGAGAGGGGTGTGAGTGAGAGAGAGAGGGAGGGTGTGAGTGAGAGAGAGAGGGAGGTTGTGAATGAGAGAGAGAAGATGGGAGGATGTGAGTGATAGAGAGAGGAGAGGGAGTGAGTGAGAGAGAGAGAGGGTGTGAATGAGAGAGAGAAGATGGGAGGATGTGAGTGATAGAGAGAGAGAGGGAGGATGTGAGTGAGAGGGATGGTGAGAGTGAGAGAGAGACATAGGGAGTGTCTTAGTGAGAGAGAAAGAGGTTGTCAGGGAGTTAGAGAGAGAGAGAGGGTGTGAGAGAGAGGGACGGGTGTGAGTGAGAGAGAGACAGAGGGAGGATGTGAGTGAGAGAGAGAGAGAGGGAGTGAGTGAGGAGAGAGAGGTTGTGAGGGAAAGAGATAGAGAGGGTGTGAGTGAGTGAGAGAGAGGGTGGCATGAGGTGAGAGACAGAGAGAGGGTGTGAGTGAGCGAGAGTGAGAGAGAGGGGTGTGACAGAGAGAGAAGGAGAGAAAGGGTGTGAGTGAGAGAGAGAGAGAGGGAGGGTGTGATTGAGATAGAGAGAGAGAGGGTTTGAGAGAGAGAGAGGGTTTGTAAGAGAGAGAGAGAGGGTGTGATTGAGATAGAGAGAGAGAGGGTTTGAGAGAGAGAGAGAGGGTTTGTAAGAGAGAGAGAGAGGGTGTGATTGAGATAGAGAGAGGAGGGTTTGAGAGAGAGAGAGAGAGGGTTTGTAAGAGAGAGAGGGTGGGTGGTGGGTGTGAGAGAGAGAGGGAGGGTGTGAGTGAGAGAGAGAGAGGGAGTGAGTGAGAGAGAGAGAAAAGGGAGTGAGTGAGAGAGAGAGAAAGGGAGTGAGTGAGAGAGAGAAGAAGGGAGGATGTGAGTGATAGAGAGAGAGAGGGAGGATGTGAGTGAGAGGGATGGTGAGACTGAGAGAGAGACATAGGGAGTGTGTTAGTGAGAGAGAGAGAGGTTGTCAGGGAGTTAGAGAGAGAGAGAGGGTGTGAGAGAGAGGGACGGTGTGAGTGAGAGAGAGACAGAGGGAGGGTGTGAGTGAGAGAGAGATAGAGGGAGTGAGTGAGAGAGAGATAGAGAGGGTGTGATGAGTGAGACGGAGGGACAGGGATGGTGTGAGTGAGTG